>DVXP01003681.1:0-11052 GCA_018235645.1 Junonia grisea
TTAGGAGGAACGTGGTAGGAACGAAGTTCGTTAGTAAACTGTACCAATGTACCTACCTACCACATTTATCTATACCTTGTCCAACGAGTAAACCGCTTTTTGACACATGTCATAATTGAAAACCAGTGATTACGCCAAAGTATCAATGTGATCCCTGATCCGAATAACATTCTTATTTTGAAGAAATGTTTATATTTTAACAAGTTTTGTATCATATTATTAGATAAATGGAAAATATAATAATGTTTTACAACTTTGTTCTTTTTTAAATTGCAGATTTTATGGCAGATAATATCGTAAAAAAATATTTACCGACTGTTTAGTATATCAATTAAATTGTAGTGTAGTATTTTTTTAGTTTTATATTTAATTACTTATCAATAGCATACAATTAAAATAAAATAAATTATTTTTTGAACCTTTATTTAACGACAATTTGCTATTATACTTATATAACTATATGAACACTGCTATAAGGATTACACAAATTGTATATTTTATTCACAGTTGCGAAAATAAAAAGACACGTCTCTTCGGAAACTAAAATGCTGCTGTATTTTTGACGCATGTCAGTTACGGTTTTTAAAAAATAACAAATGTATTTACGGTGCTTTAATGTATCTAAGAACTTACAAATAGGTATGACAAATGAATAAGTTTAGACAGTTAACATATTTTTTAAGGCCCGCGTTTAGAAGGTTACTTTGACACGATTTTCGACACTAACGGTTCGGGCTACGTTTTAGCCCACCTGTCAAAAAGCGGTTTACTCGTTGGACAAAGTATAACACGTTATGTAAATCAGTAACTATCAACAATCAATAAATAATGCTTCTTTCGTTACACTACGTTTTCTATTCTGCAACTCCTATCTGAAACCATGTTGGGGTACTTTGTATCAATTCACTAAAATACGTAAGTACACCACTATATCAAACTATCTTAAATATGTAGGTGCCTATATGGGCATGAAAAGAACTGAACCCGCGAGCGTTTGCGCTACAGTCTGTTGTTGCGGCTATAGCACCAACCAGCGCAGAGGTCTAGTTAAATTAATTCACAGTGTAAATAACGTTTCAGTACCTAAATGTCTAAAGATATTATTATCAAATACCTGTCGTAATAATCACTTTATATTTATTATCAAAGGTACTCACCTAAATGTCCACCAAATGTTAAAACACATTGTGTTTAACCAGAAGAACGCCGACAGAAAGAGGAAATGCATACACACAGCTGCACCGCGCCGCAGCATACCGCACATGCACAAAACGACAATATCACATTATTTACAAAGAACTTTGAGGACGCTTCAAACTCTTGGGACACTGTGAAATCCTCACCGAGCGCTCGGCAGAGCGTGGGCGGCACGCGGTCGCCGGCCAGCTGCGTGGCGGCCAGCAGCACGTCGCCCAGCATCAGCGCGGCCACGTAGTACGTCTGACAGCGCCAGTGCAGCGCGTGGTGCGCGGCCGGCAGGGCGAAGCCGGCCGCCAGGGTTGCCGCCAGGAACGCAGCGCCCACGGCTAGCCCGGCGCCGTACAGCGCGTGCCGGGCGGTCTGCGCCGGACGGGCCGCGCGCGCCGCCGCCTCGCACGCCAGCACGCGCGTGCCGGACTCGCCGGCGACAGCCTCCGCACACCAGGCGCCGGCCTCCAGCCGTGAATTTTCTCCATGTAATTCCAATGCTCCGTTCTCGAGCAGTTTCGAGCCGCTCAACGCGCCCGCCACGGCGTATCTCGACCCCTCCGCACACGCCGGCCATCCGGCTCCCACTGCACTGCCGTTAGCTAATTCGCGTAATTCTTGCAAGGCTTCCGTCGCACGAGCTTCGTCCTCCACGCAACGAGAACCGTCGAAAGCGCGTCCCTCGGCGCAACATTTCGAAGGACCCCGACCGCCGGCGTCTTCGGCACAGACGAGAGCGGCGGCTGCGTCCGCGCAATATCGTTCTGGTGGAAGCGCGAGCGCCGCTCCGCGCATCAACAGAGATCCATTGTTCGCGAGAAGAGCATACGGTGCGGCGTGCTCGGGCAACACGCGCAACTCGAGACAAGCCGGAACCCGAGAAAACGCCAATCGCCAGTGGACAGGCAGTCGACCACGATCGAGAAAAGAGCCACGGGCTGGTGCGTACACGAGCGGGGCCCAGGGAGGAGCGTCCGGAGCCGGGCGGCAGGCGGTGGGCACGGCCGCGGCGAGCAGCAGGTCGGCGCGCAGCACGTCCGCCGGCAGCGCCTGCTCGGCCGGGCAGCAGCGCGGCACGTCGAGGGCTGCGGGGCGCGCTCCGCCGGCCGCCGCTAACCACGAACAGAAAAGGGCAAACGCCCCCGTCCCTAACATCGCAAATCCCTCACCGACTGTAAACACACTCCGAACACTTCATGATGAATCCTCATAAGTCACAGGATATATTTAAAAATTACTTTCTATCAACGGGCCGTATTTTCCGCACGCTATACAACTTCACTGGTAAACCGTAAAATTGAAACATATTCGCCCGTCGAGAGCGACAGAGCACGTGTGAAGAGGTTCGTTACGCCGCAAGCGCGACCTCTCGCTCCGGGAGCTAGTGCGGCACTGAGCGGTCGCCGGCGACTCGGCGAGTGCAAGCTGCTCGTGAAGTTGCAAGACCCAACGAAGAGGAGAGCGTCGGCGTCGTCGACTCGCGGCTAACTCTCGGAAGCTGCAAACTTCTAATACGAGTACAAGCAATATAATACAAGCATATTATGGGCTCAGACACAACTACTACGTTACAACTACTACACAACAAACAATTACGAATCCACACGCAACGATGTGATGCACGATGGTTAAAACTTTGGAGTATAATTCACTAGCAAAGCTTGCGCAGCCACATAAAAATTATTTATTCATAATTTTATTTTGCAATTTTCCATGTTTCTAAGAAAGTGACTTACAAGAACTTAAAAAATTTAAATAAACAGTTCCTATTACATAATTTTTTATTTAATGTACATAATGTATGTATGACGTATTTATTAGGTTTCCCACTGGGGCACTCATATCTAGATACATCCGGGTAAAAGAGTTTTAAAACTTTATATTTTTTTCTATGTTTAAGTAATAGGAACATCACTATAGCTCCTTGGTTCCCAACTCCACCTGCATAAATTCCTAATGCGTTAATTTATTTTCAATAAGTTGGATGAAGTACTTTTTAATGGATTAAGTATTCGCTGTTTTATAGAAAAATACCACATAGGTATAGAAATACAATACTTTCTACACAACTAGATGCTCAAGCCCAATGATAGCCCAATTTGAGAGATATAATACTTTCTACACCACTATTGTGGGTAATGGCCATGCCTGTTTTTACGACATTCCTCGAACTCTGGACATTATCAAGAGCAATGATTCATTCGATAGAAATGTTCGTTAGCAAGTTATCAGGTAAAAACCAATACAACTCTGCAGCTTTGTCCGCGTTGAAATCGAAAATAAGAGGTAGTGTTACATATTTCTTTATACTTAAATACAAAAGAAATTACTTACAAGTTACATAACCATTGCATTATTAAAAAGATTATAATAGAGAAATAAGATGATAACATTATTTATATACTTACCTTTGCTTTATAAGCTTTTATAGCGCTTCGAAGCGAGTACCATTTACTATACATTTGGCATTTGCACCTCTATTACAGAACTTTACAATTGATTTAAAAAATAATAAATTAGAATGTTAGTATCGATAATTAAAAAAACACCCAAGTAATCTTTTAATGGATACTTCGGAACAACATATTGTTAACAGAAATTCACGCATACAACTTGACAGCGAAGATCTTCCAAGAAAAAAGACGCACTTCCAGACTCTATCTAAGGTTTGTGGTGGGTAAAAGAATTGTTTAAAATTGGTTATCAATGCTAAAAAATAGGACTCACTTCGGAGCGCTGTAAAACCTTAACCATTGACTAAATTAAAAAATGTTGCAAAGAAAAGTTGGTCCTCAAAATACGTTCCACGATAATTGTTTGATACCATTTTTTCGTAAAATGATTAGAAAAAAATTTATCGTAAAATAAAATCATCAAATTTCTGTACCTTTTCACTTATAACTTCTTTATTTATGGTTCTACGGCCAAAACTTATTTGACCAAAGTTGTAGATAATTTAATTTGCAACTAAAAATGTTACTATAATTTTTGTGGGTCAAACACTTTACGAGATAAACGGCAAAAACCGTTCCAACCCCTTTTTTCAATATAGCGGCCGTGGGACAAACTTGGTTTTAACCTTCTACAGACTCCACCTACACATCTAAAAAATAGTATTGCGTCCTCTAAGAAACCCAAAAAATGTAAAATTTCAATGGACTAAATTATCCACTATTATTATAAAGAAAATATTAAATAGGAAAAAAAGAGTTGGCATCTGAATTAATTTTCAACTTGCAATTGGTAGCGACATCTGTCGCAAGATGTAAGTAACAATTTAATGAAGTAGCTTTAATTAAACACGTAATGTGCACTTAGTCCTCAAGATGGCGCTTTTCACGTGTATGGAATTGTGATATATAAATTGAAAAATTGAATTTTATTTTTTTGTTTGTTCTCAATCAACACTAAACAACCCAATATATGAATATACCTACTTGTCAAAGTAAAATAGGTGTAATACATTATATTTTTATGCGATCGCCAAGTCAGAAAGTGCTTTAAGTAGGATTTGACTAAATAAACCGACTGTGTGTTATTGGATCTCACAATTTTTTATGGTAGAAGAACTAACTACGTTGCGAGACGTATTTTTTTAAAGTTATATTTTACAATTACACATGTACCCATTAATAGATAATTTTATAAAATCTTATTATAATATATCTGTGCCACTGCTATCAACTGTTTATAAATCACAGCTGCAGAGATACGAAAAATACATATTAAACGTGATGACACAAAAAAGGAAATTCCAGAATGTAAATTTTTTTTTAGAAGCCTACCTGTTGAGGTAGGAACTAAGGTTACAATTTCTAACGAAAATATAAATACAAAATTCTGCCACATGAAATAAAACAATACCAATAAATTATATGTATTTTTTATTTTAACTTTTATCCCAACTGTCGCTTAGGAACTCCTTGATACCTCGATGAATTAATTCGAAAATCACATATTAATTGTAGTCTAATTGTTGTAAGACGCGTATCGCGTATCTTCTGTTAAAAATTAACGATTAAAAAAACTATTGTCCAGAAATATTAAGCAAATTTTACATTGAATATTAAAAAATAAAGTTGCTGGCAGGAGTGTAAAACCTTTACAATTAAAAATCATTTATCATTGCCTATTTACAATAGATTTAATATTTAATTTTAAAATTGAAGATTTTTTTGTGATAGTAATTATTTTTCTCAGTAAATATTTCCATAATTTTGACATATTATTTTAATAAAGATTCAATAGAAACCATTTAGACTAGACTAGAGAACTGACCTTGAAACAGGCCATAGCAGATCATTCGAGAGAGAAACATATTTTACTTCAATGTTCACTTTAAATTTCAAATATGCATAGTACTACAATAGATAGCAATCATAAAAACGGCAGCTGACGTCATTCACACATCACAATGAATAAAAGACTATATCGAGAGAAAAATATGTCTATATTAGGGCGGTTGAGGCGCTCGAGGGGATTCATCGTCCGAAGGCGGCGCGTGCGCGTCGGCGGGGGGGCGAGGGGGCGCGCGCGGGGGGGAGGCGTCGGCCGCGTAGTGCGGCGGGTTGGCCCACGGGTCGTAGCCAAGCACCGACAGCATGGGCGCCAGCTCCGCCATGTCGGCGCGCACGTCCGCCGGGATCTGCCCCACCCACTTGTCCAGCGCGTCCAGGTTCACCGGCCGCACCACCTGGTCGGACGACCGCTCCACGCTGCGCACACGTACACCCAATTTAATATTCTATACAATGTATATTAGACATTTACAAGAACATAAATAGTTTTTTCGTGCTTTTTAGAAAATGACATAACTTAGGCTAAGTTTAACAAACGCTTACATCTCAGCTATACTATTTTAAACAAGAACACAGAATGTTTTGTTTTGACTATTTAAAAAAATGAGATTGTACAATAACTATTTTTGTTATCGTTGTAGCAGTAATATCAAATTGTGTCTATTATTATTTCAAGTACATTAGCAACTATTGTAGTAGTATTTAAAGAAGGAAACAATTTTTCGTACTTTGATAATGCGACTCCATTGGGCTGATTGATGTACCGCTCGTGGTGCAGCACGGCGTCGTCCCAGGGCAGGTCGAGGAAGCTCAGCACGCGGCGCATCGTGGCCTCCGGCGCCAGCACCAGCGCCTCGTAACGCACCAGCAGGCAGCGCGTGGGGCCCAGCGACTTGCACTGCTGGTACATCAGCTCTACGGCGTGGTTCCACTTACTCAGGCATTGTCGGTAACTCGTCAGATCGAATCCCGTTATCGTCACCTGTCAGAGTAAATGTTTATTCGTATTGATTCGAACGCACCTTTATGTATTTATAAAAAATGTATATTACCTTTCGTGTAATGATCGAATGGACAGTGGCGCGACCGTCCCGCACCATAAACAGAAACTTAGCATTAGGAAAAAGTTCGAGCACATAGGTGCCCATCTTAAGAACTAGGGGATCTTTGTTACAGAGCCGCGGCGCCGGCTCGCCGTGCCGCACTATCACTTCGAGGCAAAACGCCGCTATCGCGTTGTCGAGCACCGCCTTCGACACGCCCGCCTGCTCGAGTCGAACGCTCTCCTTCTGAGAGCGCATCCAGTGCTGGCGCATCTGCAGTATCCGCGGCACGACCCTCGTCTCCTGTCCGCAGCGCACGTCGGGATGGGCGTCGAGCATGGCGCGCATCAGCGTGGTGCCCGAGCGCGGCACTCCGCCGATGAAGATCAGCGGCAGGTCGCGGCCCTCCACGGGCGCTCCGCGCGGCGCCGGCCCGGCGGGTGCGCGGCCGCTGCGCCACGCCCACACCACCAGCAGCAGCACGGCCAGCGCCGCCGCCAGCCGCGCGCGCCCCCCGCGACCCATGCGCGCGCACTCGAACACCCTGCTGACAGCGACACACATCTACAGACAACTGCACTGTCTCAATTACTTTAAATGTTTGAAAATCAACATCAATACCATTTCAGTCACGACTGACATTCAACAAGCCTGCTTTGTTAATTGTATTCAAGTAAGTGTGTCACATGATACAATATATTGTCTTATGTCACATGGCAGGACCATGACTATAACTAAAACTGTATCTTAAAATTTACTCAAGAAGTCACTTGACACTTCGAGTGTTATAATTTTTTTTTTCAAGAATTTTTACAGAAAATAATTGAGCTTGAAAAGAAGGATAAATACTGTACACTTCAAAAGATACCTGCATAATTGAATATTTTATCTAACAATGTTATTTTGGATCCAAATTTCTAACTACCCACAAAATGAGATAAATATGACCAATTAATATTTCATGATTACAACAAAATATTAAATAATATAACATAAAACTTAAAATTTTAAATTATAATGTCTGTACAATTTCTAGGTACAAGTTATTTTATAGTTACAATTACCTGAGATCTGAGCTCTTCCAAGAGTACTGTTTTCAAAACTTATGAAAAGTTTATCTATTGAAAAAAAAAACATCTTTTTAAGTTACGATTCAATTATTTCATTCCTTTTAAAATTATGGTCTATAAGCATGGGCATACTCAGAATATTCTTTAGAAGGCTGCGCATCATAATTGGAAAAAACAAAGACTCCATTTATTGAAAAATAACTATATATCGTCATTGCGCGTGTAACTAGCTTGTTTTAGAAGTTCAAACTTAGAATGAAATACTATTATATTTGGGTTTAAATTTCAACTTGTGTTAAAATGTAGTTGCACCGTATTGTACGCACAACAACAATATATAGTTATTTATATAGGATAAGGTTATTCAATCCTACATCCAGGGGGTCCTACCCCTTCCTGAGAATACACACATTCTAAAAGATACATAGATATTATGTCGGTTATGTAGTTTATCACATATTTACATTTAAACCATAGTACAAAGCTATGTGATAACTTAAAAGCAATGTATGCATTATTAATTCAGAATACATTAGCAAACATAAATAATAATAAATCTGTAATACTTACTACTGTAAACAGTAGTTTGTGCTATTGATTGTAGTGGATTTGTTTTAATAATATCAGCATCAGGGTATAATTTTTATTGAAATTTATTTGAAAATACTAAATTTATACTGAACCCTATTTTTCACGTGAATTCACGTCTACCATTATTGCGTACTATGTACAATAATAAAAAATAATGGAAAAAGAACTTGTCACACATAAACAATAGATAATAAAAGCCGGTGAGAAAATGGGCATATTATTTTTAAAAAAACCTATTGATATTTAACTTTGTGAATATACCTGTTACTATTTTTTTATAAAATTATAAATATTACTAAAATGTAGCATGCTTACCTACATTAAAATGTGCTGTACGTTTTAAGTGCAATTTGTATTTCTTGCCAACACATCTCTTTACCGAAAAAATTAGTACATATGTGGGCACTAAAAAACCAGAAAATCAGCTGAATTTTGTATGTTTTTATATATACAATGTCACGTATCTCTGATCCTGCTGCGAAATAACTATTTTAAATCCACAATTTAACTTTCAGCAATTTAACACCAACGTCTTTAAGATTTATTGAAACTATTTTAGCATTTATAGCATTAGCTTCATTTATTACAGCCTTAGCTAAACGTCAATAATATTTTGTCACAAATTTCAATGTCAAATATTTTATTTTAGTAGAGGAAAATCAGCATGTTTGAGGTACTGAAGTTAATGTGGAATACCTCGATATCTAGAAGAATAAAAGCGCTATCTTCGTATTTTTGCAGTAAGCTTAACGACATATGATACACAAATCCATCAAATAATAAAAACAGGAACCCAACTTGAAATTCCGAAAAACCAAGAAACTAAACTTAGGTGAATTTTTTAAAAACTTTTTAGTAAGAATGTAATACTAAAATATTTATTGTATTTATTTAAACTGTTAAGTAATCTTCTCAATTTGAAATAAAATTGTTACATGAAAGTTTATATAACTATGGTAGATATATTTCTAATGAGGAATACATTATGAGACAGTGAATAAATTATGGAATACTAAGCACAGGGTAGGGTCAAAATGGAGCCCATATAATTTCAACATGTTCGTCTGTTAGCCTGTCTAGCCGTTGCCATTTAATTAAAATTTGAAAGAAAAATTATTACGGCTAACTAAGTTACTACTTAACCTCATAGTCGGTTAAAATAAAAATGAAAATTGGGTGCAAAATCAATACAAATTTGCAAGATAACCATGTAAGAAAGTTTTTCCTGTAATAAAAAATATAGTAAGGATTAAAGGAGTGAGATGAGAAGCAAAAACCACTATATTCCAAATTAATTAATTACGTATCCTAATGCTGGGTACACTCGGCAGCGGCTTTGAAATATGTAAAAGTAGGCTTGCAACAAATATTCGGTATTCGACATATTGGGCAACTTTTTGATATTCGGCCGAATACCTAATATCTACATACTATTCGGCCGAATACCGAATAGTTAAGTTATAACAATCTGTGATATGATTTGATTTCGGTGTTGGACATTTTCAAGGTAGTCGAAAATACTTTAAGATCTCTTCGTGAGGTTGAAATTAGATTGAAATTTAAAAAAGTATTGATATTATTTTGATAACTTACAAACGTTATTGATTATTTGGTAGTACCTGAAAAGCAATCCGATTTCATATTTAGTTTTTCAATTTTTATATTTAGTGACTTTGATTCCATATTTAATCCATGTTTAAAAAGTATCTATCTGAGACTCGACACTATGGTAAGATTTTTAATTCGAGTCAGTAAAATGACAACCAGTGTTGCAGGTTTTTTATTCCCTAATAAATAGTGATGTTGTAGAATCAAGATTTTACAATAAAAGTTAGTTGAGTCGAGTACATTTTTTATTCAATATCAAATTGCCTTTATATAAATAAAAATTGTAATTGTAATGTACGGTAATTGAACAGAAGACATAAACGATAATCAAAGATCCAAACTTCAATCAAGTAAAGAGGTACGTTACCAGGAACAATAAAACTTTTAAAATAAACGACGTAAACAAAATATTTAAAGAAGGTCTGAAGCAAGTGAGGCCTGAAAATTGAAGGCAGTTCGTCAACCAATAAATATCGACGACATAATATTTCAATCTCGACCACATCATAGATAGGTAAATGTGTGGATTCATTCTTTGGATTCTGAATATACCGAATCAGAATCGGAGTCGGAATTAAGCAACAGTAATGAAAAAAAACGTATAAAAATACTTGTATTTCTAGTGTTAATTCCTCTGGATCCTTTAATAATTTTTTTACCAGCTTTTGTAATAATGTTGTAGTGACAAATTTTAATATGACCATCAGGTCCATATTTCTAAAATTGTTTTATTTAATACGGTATGTATTAAATATTAACAATAAGAAAAGAAAACGTTTTGATACCTAACAAAATAAAGCATGACTAAATGTCTAAGTCTATTGATTACCGAACACCACTGATTTAGCTGGTCACCCTTTTTTGTATATATGACAGTTGGACATGTTATTTTACTGACTCGAATTATTCATCGTACAATAGACAGTATCTGTCTTATCCTAGTCCTGCAAGTCGCCGCTAGGGAATCTGCTCATCGCCAATATCAATAGGTATTTTATCATCTTCTATATTAAAGAAGTAAAGAATTTTTCAATGCGTTTGAATTATTTCAAATAAATATTTTATCATTTAATAGAAGTCGAAAGAACGTTGTTTTACTTAACTACCTAAGATAAATCAAAAGGCGAGTCATGATTCTGGCATGTATGTATGTGTATATACCAATATTTTTAATTCAAGTCAGTAAAATGACATTTCCAGTGTTGCAGGTTTTTATTCCCAAATAAATAGTGATGTAGTAGAATCAAGACTTAA
>DVXP01003682.1:0-11051 GCA_018235645.1 Junonia grisea
TAATTATGTAGTAAGTATGTTTAATATTATACATAACTGTATAAACATCTTGTTTAAATAATATTATAATGAAATAATATATAACTTTATACATATATGATTTTAATTGACATTAAAATAAAAAAGAAAAAATACTACGAATATTAATAATCTGTTTTTAAAAAACATTTTATTCATAAATACAATCGATATTTTATTACCAGTTCTAGTTAAAAGAAAATATTTTTTTTCTTTGCAATTTCTACAATGTCTTGTGGAAAACGGCCTTTAGTCAAAACATGGGATAGACCAAAAGATATTAGAGTGATAAAGCCATCTCGATACGAACAAAACGAAGCATCCGTCAAACTTCACTGGAAAAACGTTATACGCGCGTTAGAATTGTCTTATAAAGATGAAAAGGTATTAATTATAGTACCTACTATCGGCCAATATTAGATTTGTTTAGTTTTTCTAATATTCCAAATGTTCTCCAAATATTAGATTAGAAATGAAATTATTTTGAAACGTTGAATTATCAAGAGCGCGGTGATATTAAACTCTCCCCTATACGGAGGAAACTTTATTTGCAGCCCCTTTATTCGCGGCTAAAAAAATTGAAATCCAATAACCAATAACCAAATTCGCGGCTTAAATTTTCGGATTTGTGATGAATTTAAACAATTTTTACTTTATTAAGTCATTAAATCAAATCAATCCGTGAGTATGGAGTGGCAAATTACCGATATATGAAATTATAGGGGAAACGTTTAAATATAGCTACTTTGAAATTTGTAATGTACCTACCTATCTCTCGTGAATAAGAGATTCAATGGAAAAAGTTATATTGTTATTTACATTCTTACTTATATTACTTAAAAATATCATCATCATAATCTTATGATTATTTTTTATTGAATTCTAGTAAAAATCACGTGATTCCGAGAGCTAAAAATATTCACACTGCTAAATACATGTTAAATTGTTAAAGCAAAGTTTTCAAATCACTATCATTTTATGATATGATATTTTATGATATGATAATTATGCATGCATGATAGATGCGTGAAACGCTTACAGCTACTACAATAAAATTGTAACTAATAAAGTAAATATAGATACGAAGCAATAAAGCATTTGATTCCGTTAAATGTAGTGTTATCAGTGTAAAACGATTTCGCCGAATCCTTATCAAGAATAATCGGACTAGAACAATAATTAATTAATAAAAATAACGACAAGATATTGAAAAAAAATGGAAAATTCATGGCATGATTTATTTCCTTAATAATATTTACAATTATATATGTATAAAAGATATTTACATTTAGTCATTTAGTAAACAACATTTATTTGGCAATATTTCTACGCGTAGATCTCAGTTCTGCGCTGTGATTAATTTTCATATGAGTTTCAGACAATAATTGCTTTATTACAGTTTTGGGATTCCCAAGGCGATATGGTTCGCGAACTCGTCGGTCCGAAAATATACAGCAGAATCGTCAAAATATTCAACTTACCACCGAGTGAAAAACTGTACGAACCCCGTTCGGAAATATCTTTGGAACCTTCCGATCTTTATTATCAGACCAATGTAGTTTCCCAAGTACGTATTCAATTATTTAAATTTTAACTTCTATTTTAAAAACTTCTACACGGAAGTACCTATTAAAAATACATCTACTTAAATTTCAATTACTAAAATCATTTATGAGAATAATCAACAAATCGCCACTCACCAAGAAGGTTTAATTACTAATAATGATTGTTTCATTATTTTTTGGCACATCACGAAACACAGAAATGTTTTTTGTGCAACTTAAAATGTATTATCTTCTTGTAACTGTCTTATTGTCTAAGGGTCCACTGCCGCCATCATTTTCAATGAGCGATTTCGATCCTTCTATGTACATTGAAGAAGAAGAAACCGTTGAAGAAGAGTCTGAAGCTTGGACTATATCGACATCATCTTCTGATCTAAAAAAATCATCGCGATCTAAATCAGTACAAAGAACAAAATCATTAAGCACGTCGAAATCCATGTCTAAGACCCTTTCGAAGTATTTATCCAGAAAATCTTTGGGTAGAGCGTCACGAATACTGAAGTCTACCACCAGTGCGGGTGAACCCGCTTCCACTTTAGACGACTTAGAAGTTCAAATGAGCGTAAAACCAAAGAAGTTAGTAATAATGGTTTTTTATATATTTTTTTTTAATTTTTATATATTAGCAGCTGTTTAGCAGTTACCTTGGTTATGTTCGTGATTATTAAGTAAATCACGTACTTAAGTAAAGTCTATATAATTAGTGTCAAAGTTATTATAAATAATTGGTCAAGTGCCTGTCGAGCCACGCGCATAAAGGGTTCCGTAGTTTCCATCGTAATATTCAGACATTGATTAATATGTATAAACTTTAAAATTAACTTATTCTTAACAATTTTTATTTTTCTTTTTTTTTTTTGTTAAGAATTTATTCTTAACAACTAATATGTTTATCATAACAATTTTCAATGAAATTTGTATGAAATATTTCTTTTTACTTTAATCTGCTATAACTCAATAACTATAAAAGCCCAGGTAGCCATAACAACTTTCCTTAAATTCACAATATGTACTAATATCATGAATTGTTTCACAATTTTAGAAGCAACCATATAGTGGGTAGAGGGGGAAGACACTTGACTCTAAGAAAAATTGTCACTTTAAAGCTTAATATATTGGAAACAGTTCCTCGTTCGGAAAAAATGGTTTCCTCACACCTATAGTATTTTTAAAAGACCTTTTCAACGATACCCCACAACATGGGATAAATGAGAAAAAAAATTTTGGTCTCTCTTTACACATAGGGAAGACACCCCGAAAAAAAATTTTTTTAAAGATTTTATTGTACAACTTTCTCGGCGTGATTCATAAGTATACTCATACCAAATCACAGCTTTGTAGTCTTAAGGGTCTCAGAGCAAAGCCGCGGACAGACAGACAGACATACGGACATGGCGAAACTATAATGGTTCCGTTTTTACTACGGAACCCTAAAAATAAAACGAGTTTGAAACGAAATTTATATGAAAACATCAAAATTATAGCAGAGCAGCTAATTACGCCAATATTGTTACTATGCTACGATATATTAAAATGAATACGTTAGAGAAAAGTTTTAAGCAATCAGTATTTATGTAATGGCAACTTGTTTCGCTCTCACATAACCCCCTGAAATATTACAATCAAACCGGTGGGAAAAAATCAATGTATTTCCTAAAATAAAAATTCAACGTGCAAACAAAATCTTTAAAATTTCAGTGATAGGGCATTTTTTTTAATGCACAAACGCCGGAGAAATTTAAATCCGGTCCTATTTACTGTCTTTATATCTACAAGTATATAAGTATGGTTTAAAATTCTGTTTAGATAAAATAAATTATAAGAAATGTTAAATGGTAATTATTCATGATATACCTACCTACTTAATTATAACTAATATAAAGAGCTAAAGAAAAAAAATTAGGGCTGAATGGTCACGGATCTTTGTCTAAACTTAATAGGCCAATATTATAAAACAAAAAATCATAAAATTGGCGGGAAATAAAATTAATTTATTTTACTATAGCAATTTATCGCATGTTTTAACTTTATATTTATGTTAAAAAGTAACGTGACTAGTTGATATCATTTCTATTTTTTCTTGCCGGTAAATTAAAAGTTATTACACGATCCCACTGCTTTCATCGTAATCCCAGGAGTCTCGCTGATTAGAAACATGTTTGATTGCGTCATTTATGTGATTTTTATTGTTAAAAAATTGCCTAGTTTATCGTTATTTTGCTTTTTAAATCTTATTCGATACTAGCTGACCTGATGTAAGTAGTACCTACCGCCAAATCGATTCTTTGTTTTTAAATAGTGATTTAAAAAAAAATCTCTCTCTAAGAAGCACCCTCGTGCTTCAAGGAATATTCTATTGATGAATAAACGATAACGGTTTAGGTGATCTCTTAATCGCGCTTAGCAACACATTCAGCGATTCATTTTTTATGTTACTATCATTATATAAACGATAAGCTGAAGTGTAATACAATATGCACATTCCGCCAAATTAGAACACACTTTACTTTTTGTACTTCATGATATTGTGATAAGTAGAGACCGGATTAGGTACATATATTATAATTGCATATTTTTATATGCATTTGCATATTTCACGCAATTGAATATTCTACCTAAAATCTAGGAAGAAAAACATGGTACCGACACATTGTCGTAATGGCTTTTATTTGTTTTTCTTGCTGATTATAGGCATCGGGAAAACCTTCTTTTTTGCATACTCTGTCTGTTTTAATGCATATTTGGACTATTTTTCATATAAATTTTCTTTTACATTATGAGATTGTCACGTTGCATATAATCCGGTCTCTGTGATAAGCTAATGTATTTTTTGTTAAAATTCCAGGCGTACTTTAAGTCACAGAACTCATAAAAATCCTCATTTCGAAATGCTTTATTGCAATAAATCTGAGACAGATATGATTAAATGGAAATCAAATTATAAACAAAAGACTTTCGAAGTTTCTGCGTCTGATGAGTTTAGTAAGAAAGCTGAAATTTTGACTAAAAAGGTAAGACTGCTTAAAAGTATATAATAATTTATTTTCGTAAAAACACAAACGGCATGACTGTGTTGTGATACATGTTAACAAATCAAAGTGGAAGAACATTTTAACCGTTAATAATAATGTGTGTAATTTTAAGTATATGTAATCTAGTTGTCTGTTTGATAAAGCTGGCGCTATGTTTTGAAGTAACGTGCTTATACGAGATTTCATCAATTAATTTGTGTTTTAAATCAAATACAATCAAATCAAATAATTTATTGCAGACATACCCCTAGGGACATTGTGTGTTGATTACATTATAAAATTTATTTTAAATTTTACTAAAAATTTACTTTATAGAACAGATAATAATAATTATTATTTTGAACAGTAAAAGTTTTAAGCTAATTGAGCTTTGTGTTTTTTTTAATTATATTTAACACCGGAACGAGTAAAATACATATTATATAATATGAAAGCTTGTATGAATGTCTCACGAACTTGCTACAATTTTAACAAAATAAAAACGTTAATCTGGCTTTTCTACCTTTTAAACGGTTAAAGTCTTACTCTTACTTACTCTAAAACATAAAAATGTCGAACAAGACTAAGTGGAATGTTGTTGTAAAACAGAAATAATGAAGGTATATTTTATCAGATTGCAAAGGAGTTCTATGACTGGTGGGTTGGACTGGGCAACGTAGAGTTCAAAAGCGAAATCAAACGTCCTGAAGATATTGAAGATCTGTTTCAAGTACTTTTTCATTTTTTTCTTGTATTTTTAAAAGTAGAACAAAATATAATTATAAATTGTATGCTTTAGGTTTGGTTCGACGAACACGCTTCAAGAGGTTTAGTACTTCATCACAAAATCCTACCTTGTGTATTGAAAACTATCGCCGAATTCGTCGGTGTGAAAAAGGTAACATAATTAACATTAACTTATTTAGATTAAAGGTGAAATATGTATAAATTATAAGAAAATATAATCCATATTACCTTTATTTGTGTTCCTTTTGTAATTAATTTTGTTTTAACACATAGAAAGATAAAGTTAAGATATGAAATAAAAAAAAATATAAATTGTAAAAGTTAATGTATTGCAATAACAAATAAAAAGAATTAGTCCACACTTTCGCAATGAAAATCTAATATATTAGCTTAATTTTCAATGAAACAATTCTTATTTTAGGCGTCTTGTCCAAAAGTTCTTAAGCGACAGATTAAATTTGACGTCCATGCAGAGACCAGTCCAGCACATACTATGGCTTTCGGCACATGTCTGCCTCAAGACATGAAGCATATTCCTCCTAAAAATAACACTAAGGAAATGTGGCATGCTGTCAAAATACCTGAAGACCTTCGCTCCATGGCTTGTGTGTGGGATGATATACAGCATCTTACGTGAGTTGTTTTAAATTATTTGCTTATTCAATTTTTTGCATCTAAAACTGTAATATATAGAGTCGTTCCTTCATCGGTAAAAAATTCTAAATTCAGGAATATAAAATATTTTTTGTGATGTTAACTCTAAAAAAAAAATATCCGTCGTCGTATAGAATAATATTCATAAAATGCGTTCTCATCAAAACTGTTTTCATGTCGCCTTTAAACTGATATTCAACCACTTTCTGTTGGATAAGAGGAAATGATTCAGTGTTGTCAAATTTTACAAAAATAATTAATTAAATGCGCTTAACAGAGTTAAGAGTTAAAGTCAACAGTAAATTACATAACGATGAAAATATTAATTGATACATCAGAAAATTTACTACGTTAACATCCTTATTTTATAGTTTTGTTCAATAAATCGTGGGCCGGATAGGGAATGCAATCTCGAGAACGAGATCTCGCGATATCTCGGTATTTTCTAGCGAGATTAATCTCGGACGAAAAAAGGCGAGATCTTGATAGTGATTGATTTTCTGCAAAAAAAACACACAAAACTGCTTATCTCGCGAGATATTGCAGTATTGTAATGCACAATCTCGCGAGATATCACTTGAGCTCCTATATATCTCGCGAGATTCCCTATGGCTGCAGAACGACTGGTGTGCGTACAACCTCCGAACTGCGTAAGCTCCGCTTCGTACCCTGCTCTTTTCGTACCAGTACAAGCAATAAAGCAATATTTTTCCTTAAATATATTTTAATATACTCTCCCCCCATTTATCATTAGTGATGCGATTTTTACTCGCGTGACTCGAGTGTTTGGAGTGGAAAAAAAAGTCATCTCGAATGACTCGAATGACCGAGTGGACTCGAATGGCTCGAGTGAAATTACCTAGGTGTATCTTATAAAGATTAAGATTGATAAAAAATTTCCATTGATTATAATCTGTGACCAAGAATAAAAAGTGCCTAATGATATGCATGAAATGCATGCTTTATCATAACTTAATTAGTAGAAGAGATAAAAATAAGAATTAATTAATAAATCATTCAATTACGTCGTGCTGATAAAATTTATTATATTTAATCAGTTAGGTACATCTGTGTTTTGTTTAAATGTATTTCAGTATTTTCAATATTTTTTTTTATTTAAAATTTAAACTTAACATACAAAGCAGTGCAAATAGTGGCGGCGTAGAGGGAAGGGGAAGCGATGAGGCGGTTCGTCCTGGATGCCAAGCACCAGCGGGTGGCAACGGAAAGCTAACTCAGTAGTTCACACACTTAGCCACAATAGGTGGCAATTTTATCGGCCAATAAAAAAAGTACGAAAGAAATTGAATAGTCCAGTCAAGTAAGTTTTGCCTGGAAAGTTGTCCGGAAGTTTTGATAATTAGTGATATTATAGATTTTGATTGGTATTAAACCAAACCAAGTTTTCTGTTACCTTTAGTAACTCCATTAGTTGTGAACCTGCAAAGGCAAAGAGCTTTAAGTCATCAATATAAAGTAAGTGAGATATTACTTTACCTCCTCTTCGCAAACGATAGTCTAACCTTGAACTCTCCAACAGCTTACTTAGAGGTTTCAAGGCTAAACTAAACCACAATGAACGCCTATGGAATATTCTCTGCTCAATCCTTATCGGTTCTTCATTCCCACGAATCGTTCGGCATATGACTATTAATCTTACTTCTCAGAATGGAGGTGAGAAGCTTATAGACCGTCTGTAAATAAGTAATCGGTCTATAGTTTTTAGAATCCGTTGCACTACTGCTACGTTGGTGGATGACCCCGGTGTTAAGGAACTATAGCAGCAACCCAGACTCTAAATAGACTAGAACTTAGACGCCAAGCATTCATGCGAGCTGCATAGCCATTTTTGCCAGAAGCTATGCAGCACATCCGGTCCTGGAGACTTACAGTTAGGAACGGACCGAACTGCAGCGGCTACATCTTCGCAAACGTTGGAAATTTCTCCCATCGCTTCCAAGGCTTCCCACGCTTGCCTGACCTCTCGCATCCAGTCACCTTTAATATGGTCGAAGGACACCGACCAGATGTTGCGCAAAAATGCATTCGTGGCATCATATCATCACTCACACCCTGGTCGAGTTGCTCCCACGTTCTGTTCTGTCAATTTATTTTTTGTACAAACTTATTAAGTTCTTATTAATTTATGTGTGTACACTACGCACATTAAATTTACAGATTACAAATTCTAGACAAGCGTATTCACGATAAGACTCTGAACAATGTGACGGAAAATTTGTTCATACGACAGTTTTTGAAATTCGCGGTTTTTGTCAATCTACTTAAATGATAACATGAAAAAAAACTTGCTGGAAACATAAAATACGGTTCATTAACAGTAAAACTTTATGGGGGATAGGTACGTGAATTCACGGATGATTTCAGTGAATGAAAGTGAATTCACCTGATGACTGATTGTAAACAAAAATGCAGATAAATATGAATTACGCCATATTTTGCGCCCTGTAATACATTTATTACATTATAAAACAATCATAAGTTTACAACAAATGAAGTATTTAACAAATGATTAAAATATCTCATTTTTAATTATAATAAAGGATATATCACTTATTTCATTATTCAATATTTTATTATTTTTATGATAACTTATTTATTAGTGTCTAATGCAACTATTTAGTACTTTAGTTCTATAAAATGAAAATCAATTTAGATTAAAGATTAAAAAGACCTACGAAATTTTGGCGAAAACACAGATGCTAAATATTTTGAAACCTGACGTGATGGATTTTTTTTTATTATTTTTCTCGTTATCAGCGCCCCAAAATAAATGAAATTCAATCATTAAAACTGAAGGAGGAAAACCATTGTAAAGCTGATTAATTAATATAATATTTTAATATTGATTTGTTGATTTTCGAGCGCCTAGACTCAGATGTAGATTAAATATATTTCTATTGATTATTATTATTTTCTGCCTTACACCACATTTCGCAATCATTTTATAGTACCTATTGCTTGATATCGATATCATTAAATCGACGTTATGATTTTTCTAGATTTTTCCTAATATTTCAGGCACTTGTCGACTTTCTGAAAAATACCCTAAAATTAAAGAGCTTTTATTCTTGTAGATCAACGAAGGCGTTTCATAAATGGCTACAAAAGAGGCCTCATTTGGCTATGCCTGCTTTTCTGAAGTCTCTCGAGGCGCCTGGTGAGAAAAAACAACCCTTCGTCGTGCCCTCAGACTATATCGTGAAACTAAAAGCTCCAGCGTCATCTGCTCAAGACTTGGCATTACCAGTTTCAGAATTCTCTCTAGAACTGAAAGAAGTTCTCAGCAAAATTCTAAACGAATAGTATTTTTTATAATTTATTTTGCGTAAACGTGAATAATGTTATCTAATATCATTAAATGAATAATTATTGTATTATTAATTGATATATTACGGCGAACTTAGAAACGACTGTAACGATTTCGATGAAATTTGTTATGTTAGTATTTTCCGGAGGTGAAAAATCGATGTAGCTTAGATTTATATCCAAGAAAACACGAATTTTTTATTAGTTTATATTATAATTTAAAAAATTTATTCTACAATAAAAAACGATCGCCTTATAATAAGATAAGATTGATCGCCCAGATACTTTTCCTCAAATATTAAAAAAATATATATAATAAATATAATATTTAAAAAATATGTTTAATTTTGTAATTGTCATTCGTTTTTGTAATCATAGCCTTAACTTTGTAAATCTGTGTGTATTTATTACACTGTCAAGTTTTATTACTGACCAGCTAACCCCCAAAACTTTGTACCACCTAACAGTCTTTAATATTTTCCTATTTAACACAAAAGTCAATAAAATTCAGTTTATTTTTAATAAATTTCTTTCCGTAAAACCATCCTCGTAATTAAAAGAATAATTTAAAAAACGGGCTTATTACTCTAAGCAACACATTTTTATGTGCTATCTAAAATATTTTAGTAAAATTACGTTTTACGTGTCCCGTAACATACAACGTACGTTACGGGACACGTAAAACGTTGCAATATAAGTAGAGAAGATCTTAAATCTTCAAAATTTGCGTTGCGTAATACTTGAACCCGTAAATACCTATATGTACATTAAAAATATGTAATTTAACTGTAAACGTTACTTTCTATTCTGAAATAAACCTAAGTAAAAATTGTAACGAATGAAAAAAGAAATTATACTTTTTGTATGTAAGTACTATACAAAATATTACTATAAGTATACAAGTTTTTACAAAATATTAATAAATAAAGAGTATTATACTTTTTGAGGTCGGTGTCAGTAAATCTATATGTTATGGACCAAATAATAAATAGGACATTATTAATAATGTCTGGTCATTGTGAAAAATTCCCAATACGAGATAGCACTTTGATAAGAACTATTCAATTAATTATATTCATTACTAGCTGTTACCCGCGGCTTCGCTCGCGTTTATTTAGGGCTGTATATAAAAAAAATAGTTAAAAAATTAATGTCAACGCGCATGTAGTGCTCCAAGTACTGACTTGTATAAATAACTTGTAAAAAGTTTATTAAAGATTTTCTCGTATTGTATGACTGTGTCGGGGTAATTTATATATGTACCTCAAATCTATTCAAATTGTCTTGTCGAATAACAACTATTTACTTTTAAGGTTATCTGACCTGAGTTGCGGACAGGCAGACTGACAAATAGGTATAATAAATTAGAATATATTAAATATATTTTTTTTTATTATTAAAATAGTCGTTAAATGGTTTACAGTTTGAAAATATGAGTCTTTTACTAAGCGTAATCACGTTGCTGTTCTTTTGTAGACCAGTGCAGATCCCCTTGAAAATGACGAAATGGGCGATAAAATTATAGTAGAATGAAACCGGTTCCAAATGGTAGATAATATAACTAATATGAAAGGAAAAATAAATTGCGGGCGATTTGTGTTCGGGAAGTGGGAGGGGGGGAGGTTTTAAGCCTAAAAAATGGGTTTATCTTATTTTTCGGCTAAACTACGGGTCCTATGAAAAAATATTGTATGGCAATGTTGTAGATAATAAAAAGATTTAAAACTTA
>DVXP01003683.1:0-11050 GCA_018235645.1 Junonia grisea
CGCGGGCGGCTCGGCGGGCGCAGCCAGCGTGGGGGACGCCGCGCCGCCCGCGCCTGACCCCTCCATCGTCGGCACCAAAAGTGGCTGCGGACGTTATCCTCTATGAGTCTCATCCTTATACATTCAATACTTCTACACTATTATCATTGGTACCAGCTGTGGCTGCGGACATCGCTCTCTATCAGTCTCGTCTATACACATTAACTGCTTGTACACTATCTACACTATATTGTCCGTACTAGCAGTGGCTGCGGACGATAAGCCCAATTTACAATTCCAAATTAATGTTATGAAACTTGTTGTCGACGTGTAAACCGTCAAGTTTCACAATGCACGCATAAATTCATGATACGGGATTCGTTTCACGTTCTACACAAAATTTTGGTGGAAATTCAACGTACGTAACGTTGTAATAACGTTTACGTAACGTAAATCTCACAGTGTAAATTGTTTCTATGTTGACGGCTAATTATGAAAACAGTTAAACTATTAATTTTATGACTCTATACCTCTCATAATACTATAAAAGAGGCACTGGATTAAATGGATTTTTTATTTTTATATACTATGTCCACCAAATCGTCAGCACCAGCAGTGGCTGAGGACACCGTCACTATGTTAGGGAACATAGACATACTTCGTGACATATTGAGAGAGGAGAGGGAGTTGTTTGAAATAGTACTAAATCACAGTGGGAATGGGAGGTTACAAGATCATGTTTTATGGATATGTTCCCTTTCTCTCTTTATCTACTTCATAGTGACTCATCTTTTCTTCAAATGTAAGCAATATAACTTGTTAATGACATTTCTTACTAAGTAAAAATAAGAGACATTTAGAATAATGAACATCAGGAGAATAGCAAACATGAGAGAACAGTGGGATTCAATTTTATCAGGCAAAGAAGATAGAGAATTTATATTTGCAATAGTCGTTACTTCTCATTTTGGGTTAGTATATATGTAGGAAAATAACATTTTAATTTAAACATTATGTCGAAAATTAACTGAAAATAGGTAGATAACCCCTAACTTAACAACAGACCACCCATACTTTAATAATTATGTCTGAATCATCAGTGTTTAAATACAAAAAAAAAATTGTTAATTTTCATGTATTATTTAGCTAAGGTATTCCAAAATTTGCATTGAATGTAATTTTTTGTTATCGGTCATTGAAGTTGTTCACATAAAGATAAATTAATGAACAAAAAGCCGGTTTATGTTGAATTATACCAATAAATAAAGTAAAATTAGCATATTAATATTTATAGACCAAAATTTTGATTCTGACTTTAATCATCCCGTGTTTCTTTTTTTGGTAATTTTATAAAAATTATTACATTCAACCTGGCTACAATTAAACTTGACTCCAAATTAGTTATTCAACCATTTAATTTTTTTTTCTAGCTATATTTTAATTATTGCCAATAAATTGAAAAAAAAAATAGAAAAATGTTTTAAATAAAAAATTACAACAACAAAAATATAGTATATATGTTAATATGCTCTTAATTACAGTATTTTCATTAGATAAGTTACCTCAGCATGTGTGCCACGATGTCTGTAATATTGGCTCATATAGTCAGAACCTTGCCAGTGCTTAGCACGCAGCTCTATCAGCTCAAGCAGATGAAGTCGAGTTTTTTTATCCAGCCGCTCATCTTGGGATCCATTGCGGAAAACAACGAAATATCTAAAAATAAAGTTTTAATGTATAAACAAATGTTTAGACCATTATATGTAAAATAATAGCACCACTATCAAATAATTACAAGCAATGCTTGAAAAGTATTTAGTATAATTTAGCTGTTGAAAGCCTACCTGTCAAGAAAATCTTTATAGAGTGCTTCAAGCTGGGCACCGTAAAGCTTAAGGTTAGAATACATAGTGGCAACATTGCTTTGTAGTGCACGGTCAAAGTTCCCTTGCATCATCTGATATGCCACCGCCTCCGTCAAAACTATTAAGTCATCAACTGTAAAATTAATGCATATTAGTCAAATTAAATTGCTTAAAGCGAGTAAATTCTAATTTTAAATTATTCTTTATCTTTACATGTGATTAAAAATTGATGTCAAGAACAAAACAATTAGATATATTTTTAGCAGTAAAATTGTATAAAGTACAATTACATTTGTATTCAATGAGCATTCAAAACTACAACAGATTAAGACTATTTAATTGGGTTTCTAATAAGATTCTTACCCGAATTAATTTTCACATCTAAAACAGAATTACGGTTATGTGCGGAACTGGTCGTCGATTTCAAGGGTCTGGGCACTTCGAGTTTCTTTACCGTGCGGGTCATTTTCGTTAGGGTCGACATGGTGCTGTCCAAACATAAACACACAACATCATATCAAAACAATTCGTACACAGCCTAATATATTATACTAAAAGCGTCTGCAACATTAATGTTGCCTTGTGACGTGACTGGCGATGATAGTTACATATTTGTTGAAGGAGTGTCATAATTTATTCATGATTAAACAATGGTACAGGAACAGTACAATTAGCAAAATTAGCGACTCACTCATCCATGGCGACTGCTTTTCGATGTACACTACGACCACTATTAGAGCAAAACGCGTAAAAAGTGAAAGTGATGACAATGATCCTAGCGAATAAATTCGGAACAAACCCGAGACGTGTTCATTACTCGTTATATTGGTTTATTTTCATATAATATAAACAAATAGTTGAAAAAATTTTGACTATTAAGGAAATCAAATACTTTACTCAATGGAAAACATTTAGACAAAACAATTGAAAATCATAGAACACAATGAAATAAGAAATAAACAAGAAAACTCACCTGGCTACGCCATTAATTCGCAATAAAAATAAATTTAGTGTAGTGACAAGTTCCCTAAAAAGGTTTCACTTAAAGGTAAAATAGTTATTGAAAAAATAAATAAAAATGTTATAATAATATTAAGCTAAATATTTAATTTTGAATACGAACTGTGGAATAACAATTTATTTTTATTAAAGATATATAAAAACCGATAAAAACAAACGTCTCATACTCTTTGCTTGGTCTTCACTAGGTAAAAATGTTGCCACTTATACTTTTTTATAATAAGGTAGATAGATATATGAACCATTTTTTTAACAATTTTGCATTAAGAAAACTTTAAAATTGTAAGATATTTTCTGATTAAAAAATGTTTAGCTATAAATATGTAGTAAAAAATTAAAAACTGAAGTCCACGAAAAACAAATAAATTCATTGCCATAACACAACATACTGTCATTTTTAAATGTCATAATTTGTCAAGTGTCATATTGGATTTTGTGAGAGGTAGTCGTGTTTTGGTTTTGAAATTTTTCTCTATGTAAAAATGAATAGGAAGTACGAAAGTTTATTTTATCAGAAACTTTTAATTTAAACTCTGTTTGCTTAGTGCTTAAGTGCTAAAGTAGTGTTCGATAGTGTGTTTATTTTTAAATGTTATTTGTATAGTGGACACTGTAGTTTAAGTAAGTTTTAAGAATATATTATTTAACAATAACAATAAAATACATAGTAAATAATGGAAAAGTAATAACTTTGGTTTTGTTAGTGTACATAAATAATGTGTTTATGAATCAAACAATCTAAATCTTTCCTGTTGTTATTTTTGCTAAATACATTTTCAATATTTTTTATTTGTTTTCAGATCATGCATAAATATTATATATCTATGTTATTGGTGCGCTTGGTCCTGCCAGCGTCACTTCTACTCAGTAAGTTCTCTTTACCTGTATTATTTACCAATAATTTGTATTGAGTTTTTGGCCATTTTGTAGAATATTTATTTAAAATATAATTATAAGTATTCAACCAAGATAATTTATAATTAAGCTATTTAAACATACTTGTAAAAAATTATGTATTATGTGTAGAAGTTATTTATACTTTACCTCACTTCTATACAATTTATATAAAAGTATATTTCAACAAAATGTAAGCTCCAAGTCAATTGACATACTGAATATTTTGTTTCAATATTTATCTGTTACAGTAAACAATTGATAAGTAAACATTAAATGTATGTGTGTATTTGTATATCATCTTATTTTATTATTATATCAATTTCAATGAATAATAATTATAAACCTTTCTTCTTTTATTAATATTAGTGTATCTCTTATTCTGCTTTAATTATTATCATATTTTAATAATTATAATATAAAATTTTATCTTAAAACCCAATTACTTAAGAATTACAAAAGTTAGTAATTGTTTCGAGACAGCGTAACACGGAATACATTTGATAATATTTCTGAATTTACTACTCGTTGAATAACTTATATAATTGTGGTAATTGATTTTTTTTTCAAACTTTGAAATAATTAATAAATCAAATCGAACAATGAAATATTTTCTAACCTAAAGGAGATCTTAAGCTAAAACTCATCATTTATTTATTCATTACAAACTGTATTTTAAATTGAAGAATCAATGACATTAACACAAAACTAAATTTTTACATAAAAAAAAATAGAAAGTATGTTTAATATTGTGTTACATCTAATTTTTAATTAATAAAATAATACTGAAACCAAAAAATGCTACTTTAGATGTAATAAGTCAAAAATTAAGCCTTGGACCTAAAAAGACAATGCTTAATAATTAGCGAAATGCAATTAAAAATGTAGGTGTTGCACAAACATTTTTCTATGTGTTTTTATTTGTATCACTGTTACAGCTAAGATTAACGAAATTATAGATTATTTTTTTTTATCCCCTTTTTCGCGGATTTTTGCGGCGAACATACCCAATGCTGCCGTGATTTTGTCGCGCGACAAAAATATTTTAACTGCATAAATTCGAAAATAATATTATGCTTCCTAAGTTGTCAATGTTACAGCTGTTGTATTAATTAGTAAAAAATCATGTTTGTGTTATTTTTTAACTATCTTGTCTAATATTTAAAAACTCGTAGTACAAACGAATGTTTGTAAGTCGCGTATCCAGTGGCGGATGAAAAACAAATGCCGTCCTAGGCTCTAATTTATAGACCACCCCTAGCTTAAAAGTAAAATTCGACTCCCTATCTTAGGTATATCAATTGAGCTAAAAAAAGGTCGACACTCTCCTATCCCTATCGTACCTAGATATAATAATTTATCTAAAAAAAGCTCGTCCACCTCATTTGCTGCCTTAGGCCCAAATTCATAGACTGCACCTAGATTAAAACTAAAAGATTGACACCCTCCTTTCCCTATCTTACAATTAGATATAACAATTTATCTAAAAAAAGGCATCCACCTCAATTCCAACATTGCAGCCCCAGAAAAGCTAATTTTGCCACCCTTAAAAATGTGCCGCCCTAGTCCCGGGCCTTATGGACCTATGTATAAGTAAATACGCCATTGCGCGTATCTACCGGGCTTCGTCGTGGGAGATCTAAATTCTAAAGAAATCTTTAGCATTAAGAGGAAAGTCTTAGGAATTTACTTTTTTTTTACAACTTACCTAATAGTTGTTTAATAAAATAGCGAAAATCCTTACTAACATCGTTTACTACTTTACCAGTAAGGAAAGCATATTTGCTTGTTAATAGTATCGAAAATTACACTTTAACTTTAACATAACTCGATTGCTAGTTCTACATTGTAGACTTAAAATTAAAAACCTTTGATTTGTGTAATGTTCTCAAGGCGGCAAGTGTGATGTAATCCGCCGAAACCGGCCGGTCGGATGCCGGTGCCATCGGCGCGATTGTTGAATGCTTAATATTGTTTTGATCGTATTAATAACCTCGTCTGGTAGGTAAAAAAACTTAATCTCGATTTTTATGGCTTCTTGTCTTTGAAACGTTAAGACAGAGAGTATATTAAATGGTATCAAGGAATAATTTTTCGTTCGTACTGTCATGTACTTCAAAATAACATAATATGTATTCGCTTACTAGTAAGTAATTATGAACCTTTTTAAAAATAATAAGGCAATTGATGAGTCGTTGCTGTAAGGTAAAATCAAAGCTATTATTTTGATTTAGCTTTTATAACGTCGCATTGCGGGATAGAAGTAATGTATCCTATGGGCGCGCCTCGTATTGGGCGCGTCCTCGCGGTTCGTTCTCTGACCTCTTGACCGAATTGTCATCCCTCGCTAGGAAAGCCCTTTTGGCAAATTTCGATATTTACATGATTGCGGGGTGAAAATTGCATGTTTTACTGAGGACAATAAATCACTGTTCCTTGCGTGTTTGAATTATTCGTTTCGGAGTTTTATTAGTTAAAGTTGTTAAGGTACCACTAATCTTATGATATTTTGTATTGTCCTTAATTTCTAAATCAAATCAAAAAGAGAATTTATTCTCTTCATCTAAAATCTATTTTTAAAATTACAGTAAAAATTACAATTTATTACAATGAAGAAAAAATAAAACTTTAAAATTGTTTTTACTTATATACATACGCGATACATCTTTAATTCTACATAGGTACATATTTCTCCCTAACCTTTTGTTTTAATTATTACAGTACTTCACGTCCTGTTTACAATTATAATTACATGTTTTGGTACACAATGTAACTGATATCACAAATCAATAAATGTAAAATAGAAAGAATTCTTCTTGTTAACCTACATAACGGAGAACTGACAAATATAACTAACCTCATTCATCGTTCTCGCATGGGTACCTCAAACGAAACATTTGGTTCTAAAGGGCAACTTTTCGCCTCTTTTGCCACACGGCATATAAATGAAATAAACCATAAAAAAACGTTTTATGTTACCTTTCGCTACATAAACCCTTTTCGCTATTAAACCTGGTAACTTAAACGTGATTTTTTGTCATAAACGTAAATATGGTTAGACCTAGATTGTATCTTTATAAAAATCTTGTTTTGAAATTAAGTTTAAAAATCAAGGATTCGCAATCACTCCAAGTAATCAAGTTCTAAATTTTTATTGAACCCATTAATTAATATCAATTTTAGATTTTAGAATGTACGTACCTATCTATTGTATCTGAAACATACTTTAAGCAAATAAACATCTCAAGCCGTTACAGTTCAGCTATATCTTCTAAAAAAATACTTTGTTTACTAGGTATCGAGTAAGCCTAGTGATACAGGGATCGCAAGTTCGATGCCAAGTTGTTTGTGCAGCTAATGGACCGCGCCTGCACTGATATCTACCGTTAAATGAACTTTTCGCCGCAAATACACAGCTACCTTTATAACTAATATTCTTGCCGACCTAATATTGCGACCTAATATTCTTGCCGTAAATTATTTTTAATACGATAGTAGAAATAAATAATTAGGCAAGTGTTTACACTAAGCAAAGTGTTGAAATGCGTAATATATTTTTTCTATCAATAGCTAAGTATAAGCTTCATACGAAATATAATACTGTGGTCTTACAATAAGTAAATATCACTCGATGGTCGATGATTAATGCAACCACCAACCACATATTTACTCGTATGTAACTATGTACCAAGTACACAGAGTAAGTATATTTAGCAATTTCGCAATCACTGCATGGACAACGGCTACAATGTCAAAAGAAGTCAATTTTAGATTTAATAATGTCGTCAAGAACATTTTATCCAATAAAAACCGAGCCGATTTAATTGAGCGATATAGATGAATGTGTTTTATACCATTATGATAACACATACGGTTCAGTGTGGTTAAATGATGGATATAAAATATGATGTAGCTAGTTATTTTGTGACACGAACTTGCTAATTGTTCCAGGAGTTCTGGTTAATTAGTTTTCGCATGTTAGCTTTTAAAGTAATGAAAAATAATGCTATCACGCAAAGCCCGATTCACACTCGACGTTTTTTTATCAGCTTGTATGATAATAAGTGAGGGAATTCGTGACACACCCAGGCTGTAATTCGCATATGAACCCACACGCACGCACAGTCAGGGCTATTTTTATTGCAATTACCTTAATCGCTGAATTAAACAACATTTTGAATGTGGGTCAAAGTGTCAATCTGTAAAAGTTTTTATTGTGTAATGAGATAGTGAATTGGTGTATGATTTTGTAAAGATATAGTCGCTGGTAAACGTTAAATAAAACATTAAATTTTTATTTCTATAATACAAATCATAGTTTTGAAAGAAAATATTAACTGTGTTAATGATGTTTAGCATGTCGGTATTGTCTGTAGATTACGGGATGTTTTTGCCGGAAATAATATTTTGCGTAGTCAAAAAGTCAAAAAGGCACATCCAAATCTAAAACCACAACCGAAATTGCCGACAGATTTCCTTCTCTAAAATATACATTAAATGTTTATATTTAGACTACTAACAAAAATTTCGCATCATGACTCATTGACTCTAATCATAAAACAATGTATTTCATTCAGATGACTACGTTTCCCATAACGCGCTCCGTGTAAACGCTTAGTTCAAGTTAGCGTACATGTGTGACAAGTTACTCACTCTTATCATATTATAATTTATATTGTATTTATTTTTATACACTTGGTAAGCATACTTTTGAGATAAAAACGTCGCTTAAAACACTACTACGAAAATCTCTTAATAAGTAGATAGGTACCGTTAAACTAGTGGGTACATAACACATATAAGCTGGTAATTATGTGGCTTCGAGTAAATTCGGGGTTTAAATATAACCATTGTAAATGGCGAATGTACCGTTTACGATTCGGTCGAAGGAATACCGCATGCAAAGCGGTGCCGATGGAAATAGCAATGCGATATTAAAGTAGCAGGCGGGCATATTTGGACGGCGAATACGTTGCCTTATCAGATGTCTGAATCACAAGGTCGCGCCACAGTTCAACTGGTTAACTAGCAACCTACATTTAGCGTGATCTCATCGTCATGTCGAATCCGTCGATACTAAGTACACCTCAACACGAGTTAATTGTTAATAATATTAAGTAACAAAGTGTTGCAAACATCCTAGTGCAGGACATCTATATGGAAATCCGTACCTAGTGGTGTGTGAATACTAATAATTGTTTACTGTTAAACGAGTTCCTATACTTACATAGAGTGTTATTACTTCATAATAACGAGTCTATTCAATGAACTGTCGTAAACTATTTCTTAGCTGTGGCTCCTTGTTCATCGAGCATCTCTATTTATTACTCCTTACACCAAAATTTACCTATTTTTTTGAGTTTACCAAAATGGTTTTTCAACATATACCAGGATTGACAGATAGACAACAGTAAAATTCGCGTTTATAAGATTAGTACGGATGATATTTATTTATGTTAAAACAGGGCTGTTTCAATTATTATTAATAAATGAAGTTGTAATAACTAAGCATCTTATTTAACTAAGTTAATGAGCGTAACTACAACTCTGATGATAATTCCCATGGTTATTATTTACCCACTCAAGGTTCCGATAAAGTAATGAAGTGTGTGTGCCTAATGTATTCAACGTACGTTTTGCTCGTTAGAAGTTATAACAACTAACAATGAGGATTTTGATCCTTATAAAGATATTATATTTTCATATTTTTGCCTTCGCAGCCTTTTCGTTTAAACGATTTGAATCATTATTATTTTAAGTACATACCTACCTATTAACATTTAATAACTACCTACTGCGAATCGTAAAAACCTTCCACCGCAGTATCAACGAAGGTTATTTTTATTTTCTCAAGGCATTTAACCTTTATTATCAAGAATTTCATCTACACAAAATGCTATTTAATGACAATTATTTATGTCCATTAGTTTTTTAAGCAATTTAAATTTAAATATAATGTATCTATAAATAATGTTATTAAGTCCAAGATATTTTATAATTATGTAGCTAGGTATTTTATTATTTGTACTCTTTAACGTCCAATCGTCCAAATATACATAATAATGTGAAAAAACATACCTAACTTGTAAAAAAAAACTAAGTCTCGCAACGTACCTAGTTCTTCTACCGTAAAAAGTAGTGAGATCCAGTAACACCAATGCACTCAGACCAGATGATTTGCTTAAGATACTTTCTGACTTGGCGATAGCACTAAACAATGTAATTTAGTAGGAAGGTATAATATACTTACTTTTGGAAGTGAAATATATTGTATTTTTATACTCAGCTTGGCGGGGGCACTGCCGTGCCCCTCGTTATGTACATATATTTGTTACATGTATGTAATTACTTTTGATTTTTTAAGTACTTAGTAAAGATGGAAAAAGTTTTATTATTTTAAAGCTTGTTCGAACAATATATAAAAAAACGCGCAGCGTCAGATTATTATTAGAATTATGTAAACTCGCAATTGCAACATCACCTGAAGCTAAATCGAGAAACAAACTTCTTTCATGCCTCACGACATATGCAGCTATCGAAGTATGTACGAGTAGGTATTTTGGGGACCGAGTGGTTTCGTTTTAATGCAAACTTCGCAGCTCGGTCATTATAATACCTACCTACTAAAATGTTTGCACTGACTTCAATAAGCAATTCCTAATTAAACACGACGAAATAGTTTACAATCTTATAGAAAGTATCCGCGTGTCGTTACATCCAGACAGATAAGATAATTAGATAGACACTACATAACTTGCTGGTGGCTTTAGGGCGACTCCTTAAGCCACCAGCAAAAGTTTACATAACTTTTAACGTAATCAAGTCTAACTAGGCGTAATTTAATTTAATTTTTTTAAATGGCCTATCTGGTTTAGTAGTACTGAATGTGACTTTGACGTCGGCGATCACAACTTCGATTCCCGCTCGGGGCGGATGTTTGTATTTGTACAAACATTTGTTCTTAGATCTAGGCGTTTTTCCTTGTGGGTCTTCCCAATGTGCCGCGTAGCGTAGAGCACGTAAAGATGTGTTAGCAGGAATAGCAGGTATTCTAGTCTAATTGGTTACCGGCTTGCTCTTTGGGTTGCGGAAGTCGGACTGCGATGGCTCTGCATAAAAATTAGTAACCTGTCAAAATCTCGGCTAGAATAAAGCGGACTCTGGTTAAAGTCCTGGAAAATGCTAGGAAGAAGATTTTAGATAGAAGATTTTTTTAAGACCCAGTGCCCGGGGCGGAATAAATAGGGCACTCCCTCCGGCCGTGGGTGCGTGAGATGGGGGTCTCACGCATC
>DVXP01003684.1:0-11044 GCA_018235645.1 Junonia grisea
CGGTTTTCTGTGAGGCCGTGGTATCACTCCGGTCGAGCCGGCCCATTCGTGCAAATGCATGGCTCTCCCATGGTAAACTACACTAGAGCGGTCGTCGTAAATTAGTAAAATACTCAATTTAAAAAAATCGTTCAAAAACTAAAACTAGTTGGATTTTAAACTATGAAACAACTTAAAACAAAAAATACCTAGGTACAAGAAAACATTCTAGGGAAAAGTAACATACCAATAGTGTTTCATACTTTTAAGAAGTAGAGTTTTAGTTAATTACCTAATTTTTCAAAATCTCTGCTCTTAATAGCAGGAACTATATAATATATAGAGAAGGTAAAAATTAAAACAATATACTTTTTATACTTTAGCTACTCATACTTAGCCCATTTTCTCTCGAATAGATTCGAGAATTTAATTTAAATTGTAAATTTACACATACGTAATTAGATATTTGGAACGCAATCAAATTATGTATTAAATGAAACGAAATATTAAAGTTTTTCTTATAAACTAACGAAAAGATCGGCGGCGAAGGAAAACGATTTCTTGTTTTCTACACTAATATTATAAAGAGGAAATATTTGTTTGTTTGTTTGTTTGTTTGTATTGAATAGGCCCCGAAACTACTTGACCAATTTGAAAAATGCTTTCACTGTTGGGAAGCTACGCTACCTCCGGTGAACATAGGCTATATTAAATCTTCAAAAAGTTGCGGATAACCGTGCGAAGCCGGGCCGGTCTGCTAGTAATAAATAAACTGTCTTATTTTTGTCACTGGTGAAGATTATTCCACGTTTAATTTTAGGTGATCTCCTTTGTGAAATTGAAACCGACAAAGCGACAATGGGCTTTGAAACTCCAGAAGAAGGTTATCTTGCTAAGATTCTAATACCTGCTGGCACAAAGGGTGTCCCAGTGGGTAAATTGCTCTGCATCATTGTTGAAAACCAGGCAGATGTCGCAGCATTTAAAGATTTCAAGGATGACTGTGAGTATGAAAGAAAAAGGGTAACATGCATGAAGTTATAAAATGAAATTAAATGGGTGAACATATTTTTAATATTAATTATTCAAAATAACATGCATACTCCAATTAGTTATTACAGAAAATTTATTATTGAAGTTTTTAGAATTGCATGAAATAAATCAAAATAAAGTGTTCCAACTAAATGACCATTTTAATCATACAGGCATGTTTTTATAATTGAATGAATGATGGTATTTTAATATGTCCCTGAATTGAACTGATTTCCCTGATTCTCATCCCTGGATTTAAAAAGCATCTGTTTTAATATATTCATTAACACATTCCTGATTTAACTGTTTTCACAGCCACCGGGGAATTAAAATCAGCGCCACCTAAAAAGACAGGTTATTTCATTTTCATTATTATATTATACTTACATTTGTTAAACTTATCTCAAGTTGTATTTAGTTTTCCTATACCAATCTAAAAACTAATGATCAGTTATAAAGTAAATTTTTGACCCTAAATTTGCATGAAAATATTACATTTTAAAGAAGATTGAAGTCAGTACATTACCGTATTATTAAGTCAGAAGTAAGTACAGAAGTAAAAAAAATATATAAAGCTGAGATAAAAAGTGATATTAGCTACAGTTTTGACAGTATGGGACATAGTGCAAATCCTCCCTCCATTAGTACATGATAGTATATAAAATTCTATATAGCCGCAGCCGCGCCTCCACCGGCCGCCCCCGCCCCGGCCGCAGCCGCCCCCGCAGCGCCCGCCCCCGCCGCGCCGCGCCCCGCCGCCGCCCCCGCGCCCGCGCCTCCAGCCGACCAGCATAGCCGCATATACGCCAGCCCCATGGCCAGGCGTTTGGCAGAGTTGAAGAACCTTAGGCTCGGAGGTATGTTGCTGTAGCAAATATTGTAAGCTTTACCTGTTTGTCAGTATAATCATACAGTAGTGTTCTTGTATCTTTTGACCTGAGGGTCATATAAATAGGTACAATGACAATGTTGATATGTAAGTAGATTGACTGGATGAGAAAATTAGTTATTTTTAATATTTTTTAATTATTTCAATGACATTCTAGTAGACAAAATATTAATTATAACAATATGTAAAAATGGAAAAACAGGTTAATTCTACAACATACAAAATTACGGAATAAATGCCGAAAATAATTGCACAATATGCATGTTCAGATGAAAAAGTGTAGAAGTAATACTTCTTAATAAATCTTCTGTTGACCGTTTTCTTAGTGAAATTTGACGTAACTTATCAAATCACCGTCTAAGAAGTTTCACTTCAACACTATAACCATGTTACTGTGAGCCGTATAACCCGAACATTAACAGGGCAAGGCTCGGGACTGTACGGGTCGCTAAAGAGCGGTGATCTCTCAGCGGCCGCTCCCGCCCTCGCCGCCCCGCCTCCGCCCGCCCCCGGCGCCACATACACCGACATCCCCCTCAGCGGCATGCGGGAGACCATCGCCAAGCGCCTCTCCGCAGCTAAACAGACCATCCCGCATTACCAGCTCTGCGCTACCGTGAATGTGGAGAAGCTGCTGGAGATGAGGAAGGAGGTCAATGCCAGGCTCGCCGCTGAGAAATCTGACGTCAAGGTTAGTAATACCAATGGTACAGGAAGGACTCTTACTGAATTGTAAAACACCTGATGATAAACGCTAGAATACCATCCCGCACTACCAGCTCTGTTCCACTGTGAATGTTGAAAAGCTGCTGGAGATGAGGAAGGAGGTCAATGCCCGGCTTGCTGCTGAGAAGTCTGACATTAAGGTCAGTATAGTAAGGACACGTAATGAAATGTCAGACCTGATGGTAAATGGTTACCGATATCCCCTTCAACGATATTAGAGTGATCATCGCCAAGCGCCTCTTCGCCCCAAGCAGGCCATCCCGCACTACCAACTCTGCACTACTGTAAATGTGGAGAAGCAGCTGGAGATGAGGAAGGAGGTCAATGCCTGGCTTGCTTCTGAGAAGTCTGATGTTAAGGTCAGTATATATTGATGGTATAGTAAGGACTCATACTGAAATATGCAACCTGATAGTAATGATCAACTCCCCTTGTTCCACATACACCGACATTCCTCTCAGTAGCATCAGATAATATACTACCAGCTTCAACTGAGAATGTTGAAAGGGGTTCGCCGTAGGAGTAAGAGGTTCGCCGCTGAGAACGAGTATATACCTATGGTACAGTAAGAAATCATTTTATAATACTATAGAAAGAAATAATGCTGTACGACGACAACTTACCAGTAACTGTACACAAATTTTCGGTGACATGTGATGTGACACCTTGTGTCTTAATGAGGCACTTAATGAGAGACTAAGACAAGCTACATAATTATTTTTTGTAACTATATTCATACCACCAAAAATATTGTTAATAGTTGATGTAAGAAAGTCTTGTAAGCATTTCATTTTTATGTTTGTTTAGGTATCAGTGAACGACTTCATCCTGAAAGCAGTCGCTTCGGCTTGCAAGAGAGTGCCTACTGTCAATTCACACTGGATGGATACATTCATTAGACAGTAAGTACATAGTCATAAAGTAATAATTGCATTACAAGTTACTAATTTGTGATGCCTTCATGTTCAAAAATTATGGGTAAATGAGTTTGATTACATTTCATTGAACAACCTGTAAAATTCTATTCAGGATAAACGGATGGTATTATGGTAGCATATTCAAATTCACATCTATACCCTTTTTACCAAACCCACCTACTATTTAGAAAGAATTATTTCCTACTTTCAAATTAAATTTCTAAGACGATATTATCAAAATCCATAGGTTCTCAAACGTAGACGTAAGTGTAGCGGTGGCAACACCAACTGGCCTCATCACGCCTATTATTTTCAATGCGGATTCGCGAGGCATTCTCGACATCTGCACCAATATGAAAGAACTCGCGAACAAGGCGAAGGAAGGCCGCCTGCAACCACATGAATATCAAGGCGGCACGGTTACTGTATCCAATTTGGGCATGTTTGGTGAGTGATTCTTTAGTATTAGTGACACGAACAGGTGTAATTACTCCTATAATTTTCAATGCGGATTCGCGAGGCATGCTCGACATTTGAAAGAGATATGAAAGAGCTGGCTAACAAGCCTTAAAGAAGACACGGTCACTGTATCCAATTTGGGCATGTTTGGTAAGTGATTTAATAACATACAACTTATATTATGTAGACATGAGTGAGAAGAAATCTCTTGGGAACAGCTATTTTTTTTTTTCGAAATAAACATCCTAATATTTAGTTTGACCTTATAACTGTACATCTACGCATTTTCATGGCAATTGGTTCAGTGGTTACAGCATGAAAGCGTATAATAAATAAACGCCCATATATTATAATATAAGTAAAAGTAAGTGTAGAAAGAAGTCTACTCTAGATGTTATCAATTATTTTACCACTTTAAGATTGAATTCGTGAGGTCCATGAAAGAGGTAAAAATTTTGGTTATTCTTTCGTGAATACACTATTTTAGTTTCGATGCTTGTGTTCATTTTGATAATACCTAAAATTCTAGTGAGTTATTCTTATGTATTGTGTGACAAAGTAAAGCAAATTTTATATTCTTGCAAGTCTTATTGTTAACAAAACATTTCTTATCTCCTTAGATTAATTTGCGGAAAATAGTACAGATATAGATATATTCACAGTTTTGTAACTATTTATTACGTCATATTTCATTATAAAGTTATTTTAGTACACTTGTATAATTTGGCAATCTACATAGGATCTGTGGTTATAATTATCATCATGTTAATAGTTCTTAAATATATTTAACAATGAGTTTTGGTTTTTTCTCTGCCAAAATTTTGATTAAATGACCGATGATATCAACTAAAAATAAATAGTTTTTCCTTTTAAATAAGGTTGAAAATAATGTTGATTTAAAATAAAAATTAGATTTTAAATATTGTGTAACAATCGTGTGATTTCCAAGTCATTGTATTATGTGTTGTAATTATTATTTTTAAAGGATACAAAATATGAAGACATATCAGTTCAGATTGTAATATAACATAATATGAAAAAATCCAATATTTATAAGATTTATAATGTGTTTTTCTTTTACAGGAATCACAATGTTCAATGCCATCATCAATCCTCCGCAGTCCCTAATTCTGGCCTGCGGTGGCCTGCAAGAGATTGTCATTCCCGATAAGAACGAGCCACAAGGGTAAGACGAAATTATATTTAATTGTTATATGCTTTATAACAAAACATTATGACGTAGAAAAATAAAACACATAATGTGATTTTGCCATAATTACGGTCCTGTGGACGTCAGATGAGAAGAATTGTTTTCCTTCCTAAGGAAACATTAGGTTATTTGTGTAAAATGTATTCTTATATTATTTCCTTAAAATTTACTAAGAAGCGTCATAGAGTATAAAATATAATAATATTTAGTTAAAAATTGTGGATTTAAGGTTTTCTTTTGATTCAGAATCGTAACCTAAAAATAAAATGGTAACTCAAATTCATATTTGACACTTACGTAACGAACTCAGGGGATGGGAACGGGGATTTGACATACAATGGTCACCGAGAGGAGATTGGGTTCGGAAAACATTAAAAAAAGGTCACCTTGTATGTACCCTAATGTTTTGTTCACAGTTTCAGGCTAGCGAAGTTCATAACATTCACCGCATCAGCGGACCACAGAGTAATAGATGGCGCGGTGGGCGCGCAGTGGATGAAGGCCCTTAAGGAGAACATTGAGAACCCTGCCAACATCATACTGTAAACCTTCACTATGATATACTGAGAGACTAGGCCGAGCCAACATTTGTTACAACATTTCATTACATAGTGGTATTGTCTCCACTCAAATATGTTGTATTTACACATGACTTAACGATAAGATCCTGACTTATTAAGACGTAAAGTTTTTATAGCTGTGTATTTTGAGAGTGTCTAAAAGTATTTTTGATTTGATTTTTGCTATATATTTTATATTATTTCCTCATATGTGCAATAATATGAAATAATAAATAAACACTATTAAATGAATTTTGTAAACAGTGTTGGTTGAGCCAATCTTGTTCACGCCTCACTTCATTGTAGTTTGCTGATTGAACCGTTAAGATTCCATTGTCACGTCACTGCCCAGTAAATAGAATTGTATAAAGTACATATGTATATCTTAGATTTAAATTCAGTACAAACACGGGAAATATGTTGGGAGTATTTAGCACGAAGTCTTGAGTAGTATTAAAACACGTCACTCGGCAAATTATAATGAAATAAAAAATAAAAAAAATGGCTGCCGTATCCTTCGATTTCATCTTTTTTATTTATTTATTGGCACATCAGATCATGTAGTAGTAAGTCGTAACATTTTATAAAATTATATACACATTGTATAAGGTTAATAGAGATTTTTTATAGATGTGACGGTAAACTTGAAGGATATGCAGTGAATATTAAGGGACTATTTATTTAGTGATAAGCTGAAACAGACACATTCAAAATGTTCACACATAGATAGAATTAATTATGAAAGAATTTCAATACAAAACATTTATTCGCTTTATTTTTGAACTGTAAGTTTAAATAGTACGTTTTCAATTTTTATTTTCTATACAAAATGTATCCATTTCGATAGACAAAGTCTTTTGAAAGGGGTCTTATGTATCCAATATAAAACTGATCATAACTATAATTTATGCATTTTTATATAGTTATTTTATCTTTTTGGAGTAGAAATCTAATTGTATTCGTAATATCTTTTTTCCTGTTAAATCATTGGTCGAATATCGATGTAAATAACCGAATCTAGCAAAACGAGTCATTTGTTACCAACATTAATGATAAATTGTTTTATGAACGTTAGTAAATATATATATTATTTATAAATAAAATTATTGAAATTATTCTTTCTTGTTTATATTTTTGTTTTATTTATTTATTTTTCCTTGTTTTGTTTGTTAATAAAGGTCTATGGATGGTTTATTGTTACTCCTTAATAAAATAAATCGATAAAACCATTGAAATAAACACTGAATCCTAAACCACATTTCTAAAATAAAAGTAGCCTATTTTGCTTCTTATTACATAAGCTATCTGCCAGTTAAAGTCCCGTCAAAATTTGTCCAGCAGTTCCGGTGATTAACCGAAACAAACATACAGAAAAAAATAAATAATAAAAGTGGTGTTTTAGTTCAAAAATAAATTTTGCAGAATTTATAAAAATATGCAGTTACTAAAGGCTACTTTTATATATTTTATTATATACAAAAAGTTATGAAATTGATAGTTTATTACGAAAATCTTGTCAAAATTACATTCACGAACAAATGGGCAATTAAATAAATTAACAAAAAGAATGTATTAACATAATTTCGTTGGGTCATGGCCGCAAACGTTTTGTTACAGTTGCGTGCGAAAAAGGCTGGGCGCGTCAAGCAGCCGTCACGCCTCCGAAATGATCTAATTCGCTTATTTATTACACGGGTAATTCAATTTATTGCGTGTTTGTGTATGGCGTTATTAGTTTTTAGAACATTCTAGGTAGTTTACGATTTTGTCTTTTGATTGCCACATCAAATAAGTTTTGAATACCTACGACGTACCCTACGTATAATAAATAGATGATATATATTTACATAGATATTATCTATTTATATGATATTATTTATTTACATAGATATAATATGTACGAGTGCACCGTACACTTTATGTGGGTTCAGTTTTTAGGGTTCCGTAGTCAATGCGCCATACTTCTATTTATTTATCAGCTTTATATTCATAATTTTAGGTCATCTCTGTGCGTATCACCAATCAACGGTAAGTATCAAAATATAGGTATAGTTTAATATAGGCAAATGACTATCAATTATATAGTTTTATAGAGCCGGAAAATAGTACAGGAATTCCGCTCTGCTGAACGAAGAATTCCGTGCTTAGTCATTATAGCTATAGTTTTGTCTTGATAAGGATCAACTAATTGTGTGCTTTTGATAGATTTTTAAAAGTCATTTTCAATCACTATTCTTTCAAACTTTGACTACAAATATTGACTCTACCGTAATTTTAAATTGTTATGTATAGTTTTATGGAAATTCTTATTAGATTTTGTTTCCACCTGTACCTCACAGAAAACCGGCCTAAAATGACGTTTACGTCGTGTTTCACCGCTTGGGTGGTTACCGGAGGCCTAATTCCCCATCCTTTCTTCATTCATTCCCCATCCATTCCCCCTAAAAGGCCGGCAACGCATTTTGAAGCTCCTCTGGTGTTGCAAATGTCCATGGGCGGCAGCATTCACTTTCCATCAGATGATCTGTCAGCTCGTTGGCCCCCTATTCCATGAAAAAAGGTAGAAATTAGTTCTAACCAATTCATATAAAAGGATACTTTCAATTTTACCGTATGTTTATTTTTATGTAAGTACATTGTTCCATACCTTCGGCGATTGTTAGCCGATTATAGTAATTATTTTTTATCGTAGGTATACATTTGTCTTAAAGTTAGCCCTAACTATATGAATTGTATCAAAATTCGTAAGTATCTATTTAAAAAGGAGGAGAAGGATTAAAATTTCGATGGTAAAGTAAAGACAGTCATCGCTAACAAAAATTAATTATAGGGTAGGCAGATTTTCTGCTCTACATGACTCTACACCTTCAAAATCCAAATAGTTTTATTATTTGTTTATTTGTTTATATGCGTCATACCCGCTTCAATAAAATTAATCAAACCTATTTTCCACTCTATTGGAAATAGGTATATTTTTTATAAATCAGTTTAAGTGATTAATAAAAAAAACCGATTAAATAAAATGTTACCTTTCTAGATTAAATCACGTAACTATAAATAATGGCGGACACTTTAGAACCAGAATTGGAAACCGATACCTCGAGGCCGGTGAAGGAAATTCCTGTGGTGCAAGACCAGGGCGTCTTTAAACACGACACCGGCGATGTGTACGACGGCTTCTTTGAGGCCAAGAAAAAGGACAAAAGCGTTAAAATGCACGGTATCATGTCATGCTTGTAATTATATAGCATACATGCACATACATACACATAACGCCCTATATAACTTACTATTATGCTAGATTATCATAACTCACAATATTTTTTATTGAAATTAAACTTTACATAGATTATTTAAAATATCAATTCTCTAAAATTTTTCAATTATAGTTGGGAGAATATTGTGTAAATATGTGTAAATCAATCAGATAATTAAACATATCTTTCTCAGATTCTGTGTCTATTAATTGCAGTAACTTACAAAAATACTCTAACAGTTACTTTTAAGAGTTCTTAAGTACTTTGAAACTTTTGCAAATGCTGATAAATGTTTCTAAAATATAAAGTCTGTTTTAAAATACCCCATACTTTTTATTTTATTTTTGGAATTTGTACTACAAAAGAGAAAAACAAAATCGTTATGTCGTCTATTTCACTACAGCTTTTATTTTCGTATTATCGGTAATCACACAGACTAATGGACAACCTTCTTTTTCACTTTAAAGTTACTTACTTTCTTTTTTTAACACTATTCTGCCAGTTTAAACAAAAGATGTCAACCAGTTTATTAGTTAGTAAAGCACAGTTTAACGAAAGAGGGGATATCTATATGTAGCTGTAGGTACATAAGTTTTAGAGAATTATTCTGCTTTATGTACTTAATATAAGAAACCAAATGAAAACAATTTAATTCGAAATAATTAAAACAATGGCTACCTAAATATTTATTTAGTTTCAAAACATTTTTGAATCTTTGGATATCTGAATCTCCAAAAAATGTTATAAAATATTTTATAAAATTTTATAAATCGGCCGGAAGCTCTTTTTGCTTTCAAACGCACAATTTTATGTTTTTACAAACGAAATAACCGTAACCGTTCACGGAATGGAATGAATCGATTGTTTACAAATGCGATGATAATTTTAAAAGATCGCTTAAATACGAATGCGCTGAAGCAGTAAGAAACGTTTTTGTCTTTCATCACAGCTTAATGGAGTGCACTGCGTAGGGCTACCAACTTTTGAAAGGACCAACCTGGGTAAATTCGAAAAAGTCCAAGTAAAAGGTTTATTGTGGAAGAAAATTTTTGATTTTTATATCAACTTTACTTTTTTTTACCATATGAGTATACACCAAAAAATATCCTTTAAAATTTATTCCTAGTCCATTTTTTTATCTACGACAGCAATTAAGTAACAGCTTGTAAATGTTCCACTGTCGGTAAAAGGCCACTACTCTCATTAAGGAGGAGATTAAAAAACTTAATCCACTAAGTATGCTACTCCACTGCGGCTTTACGCGATATACTTACATGTGTCAAAATTTTCTTCCGGCAACAATTTAAGCACTTGAAAATTCAGCGATTCTTGTCAGGGGTCGAAGCCGCGACCTTCGCTAATCGACGTGTTCTCACCACTAGGCCATCTCGGAGATTCCTGAGCAATCCGGGAAAGTGGGCAACCCTAACAGCTATCCAGACATGTTCGCCGTCACGCCCCGATTACTCGAAATTATCTTTAACTTCCTATCAAACTGTTCCCGGGTTTTAAATATTAAGCAATACTGATAGCGTGGAATACTGGAATGTCTATTTATTTTTTCGAGTTTGAGAATAACATTAATTCTAATCAATGGTTAATAACAACTTCGTTATGAACTAAAGATTGGTTCAAGTTCCGCATAATGAATAGATACTATTATTTTTATGTTGTTAGATTTATTAGGCAGTTTTTATATATTGTCAATATTTTTTTAACATTCTGTAAGACCGTTAAGAGAGGAAAGATGAATTAGTGGACAGAACACACCAGACAAGCTTCATTAATATTTCAAGGCCTATTTTGTCTAAAATAATTTGAATTTAGGCAAAATAGCGGGTGGGTTCGTGATAAAGCACATTAGTCACCACCCCACGTTAAAATTGTGGGATGGTGACTGATATTCTGTACCCTGAACATTTTTGAAATATTTATACAAATAAACTGTAGTACTCACTATTTAAAAACTTCAAATATTTTAAAAGGGATCGTTGTTTCCAAATTTTATGACCTGA
>DVXP01003685.1:0-11044 GCA_018235645.1 Junonia grisea
AATCCCCAACTTTTTGAAGATTTAATATAGCCTATGTTCACTGGAGATAGCGTAGCTTCCCAACAGTGAAAGAATTTATCAAATCGGTCAAGTAGTTTCGGAGCCTATTCAATACAAACAAACAAAAAAATATTTCCTCTTCATAATATTAGTATAGAAGAACCAATGTTATATTATTTTAGTATGTTTTGGACTGTTGATGTTAAAATTAAATGTTATGATCGGGATTGGAAATTTTCCTGTATTCGTTCTCTGAAGTGATCGAATGTGATGTATTGTTTTGTTTCTTTTGTTTTCTATCAAATAAACAAAAAAGTATAAGAGCATATTTGTATAACACGAAAATGCAATGTAAAAGCAAATAATAACAACTGTAGGTTAATTAAGAAATTGTTTTGTAAAAAACAAATACTTAGTCTAATCTCTTTCTTTATCATACATATATTCATAATAGTATTTTGTATACTAAAAACAAAAAACATATTTTTTCAATAACATTTAATTTATCCCCAAAAAGTCATAGGAACCGTTTTAATTTTTCAGAACAGATTTAAATCAAAAACATTTTCTGTTTGTGACAGACTTTTGACCAATGTTAACCAAGTGCCGCAAACCGCTTATCCCTTGTACCACACGCGTCGTATTATCACGTGAACGCCTTTCCCAGATTCTGCCTTCCCTCTTAATAATATTACTGTACTTTATTACGTCACTAATGATTGTCGTCCTCGCGCTTTCAGGCGACATTGTATTAAATTACTGAAGACGTCATGTTATGAATAACGTTATTAAATACAGCGGAGATTTGTAAGCGTGGGCTTTCTCGGGACAAATAACAAATATCGCTATGCTTCGGCTGAGAAAAGTAATTTGCGATATAAATATGTTCGTATTCGTATGTTTCGGTGATGAAAATGTATTTTTTATATTTATGCTGGAAGAAAATTATAAGCAACAAATTTTTTTTCATCTTTTCAAATAAGTATGAAAAATGTATAACATTTGACAAATTATTGTAAATAAAAAAAATATTTTTATACCTTTTCGATAGTATTTATTATATTAATCAAAGATATTACAGAACGTTCCATTTGAGCCTATATTTTGATACAAATATTAACATAGAAAGCACAAAATGTATCAGACCTATTTTTGATACATATCCACTATATGGCTAGAACGAAATTAGTCCTGATAGATTGAAATTAGTTCCAAGGGACTGGGAACGTGTGTAGGACACTACCTGCGTTCACATTGGCCCCGTGTCATGTTAAGGCAACGGTTTGAGGACAAAACCCCCGCGCGATATAGTGGAGAGATTGAACAGTGCAAATAAAATAATTATGTTCTAAAATATTTTTTGTAATTAAAACCGCAATTGCAATTGAAACTTACCAAGACTGAATTGCAAAAAAATCGCAAAAAAATGTTTTTGTATATTTTGACCCTGAATATTTTTTTAATGAATGACGCTGAATTATTGTAGCCTCGATGTCGAAATTGACTTTATGTTAATACGAATAAAGTAATATAAATTATTCCTTTAAACCTTTTCTTTCGTTTACATGCAAAACTAATAAAATACACTCGTTTGTTTTGTAAAAAAATTTCATAAATTGAACTTAATTGTCAACTAATAAACCAGTCTTGGTAGTTATGAATATTGAATATTGGCACGAGCGGAGCCGCGAGCCAAAGCCAGTTGGAGATATAGTTTAACAAAGTTAACCAGTTACTGCGGAATTTATGCCTCGAGCTATCACTGTACCTTATGCAGTATTTCATTTAAATCCAGCCTTAGTGTGGTTAATTAGCGAGCAAGTAACGCTTCATGGGCCACTTTATTATCATAGTGTAGCTGTTGATTAGATGGAGCTTAGAAACAAAGATATTATGTATCTAGATATGTATATAACGTCTACGTAATAATTATAAAGCGTAAGTAGCTCAGCTTGCACTGTCTGTCGGAATATCTACAGATTTTCGCATATTACTTAGATTTAAGACCAATTCAATACAGTTAAACGTATAATTCACGAGTGGGCGACGCGTTGGACAACACGTGGACCATGCCAACGAATAGAATCTTGACGAAATTTGACGTCTCTTCGACGCGTTGTCGTCGCGTTGTTCATCGGTGGACAACGCTAGTTCAATTAATGGCAAATGAGTCTAAGTTATACAACAGTGAATGATCCTTTGACAACATGTAGCCCACATGTCCTCTTTTTATTTTAATATAAAAAATCCCATCGTGAACGTGATACAAAGTTTATAGCAATGTATTATATTGTGGCTTAGCTGTAAGTTATATAGAAATGTAGTTGACAATTTGATGAATTTAGATACAAATGTACTTGGGACCTCGGTCTAAGACATAGGCTATTTTTTGATATGATAAAATAAATGTAATAATACTATAGACATGCAAATAAAAACATTTAGTCAAAATGAAACCTTCCTGCTTTTGACCCATATTAGAAATAGAAACATTTCTATCAAAACGCCGTTTAATTTCAAGTTATTATTATACACTTTATGAAATAGACTTCTGTGAAGGCTCGCCCATTATACAGTCCGTTTAATATCATAGGTAAGTGATTTACGATGTCACAGTAGTGAGGAAAACCCGGGATTAGGTACATAGTAACCTTTACTATTAATGCCTTTAATGCCTTTGATGGTCGGACGAATCTGTTAGAGGTGACCTATTTTCATTTGTCTTCAACAGCTTGTTAATTTCGCTGAGTGATGCCTTTGTTCAGGAATTAACTTCAACGTGGGAAAGATGGTTTAAGTAAAGTTTTAATATGATTTTTTAGCGTCATCTATATATATATAAATAAATTGCTGTTCATTAGTCCCGCTAAAACTCGAGAACGGTTGCACCGATTTAGCTGATTTTAGTCTTCAAATAATCGTGGAAGTCCAACGAAGATTTAAACGGTAAAAAAAATGAAAAAATCGCAAAACAATTTTCTATTTAAACATAAAGACACTATAATGACACTTTGGTTGACATGACAACGTCTGTCGGGTCCACTAGTAGTATATAAAAATGCGACTGACTAGTGTTTTTTAGTGACAGCTTAAACCGTAAAGACGATTGGGTTCAGTATTTTACGAATAGACACTATGGATGTTTAATTAGCATGGAAAAGTCTACCTTACCAACATGATTATAACGAATATTTTATCCTGCATATACGGCATTGTATGTCTGATTATTATTAATTTAAATATACACATTATACCATCACATTGAAAGGCATATTCAGATATCTAATGTATGTGCATATATCGGTATTCAAAGGAGGTCAAGTGAAAAAAGTATGAAAAAGTAGATAAAATAGGCCAGCTCGCTAATAGCCGTTTTGACATAATGATAAGTTCAAGGTTTCTATTACAATACATTAGAAGTGACCTTCGGCCAACAATGGAACCCTGTGAATAGAGGGCGGGAAAATTTACAAGTTCCATGTGAATTATGTGACGTAGGCATTTACGTGAAGAGATTTACTATTTATATACTTTTAAGATGTTTTTGCGCCTACGATTTTTTTTCTTAAAGGTCTTTGGAATTACTTGAGGTATTTTAGTGTTAAGAAAACGAAATATATATTTTTATATTTTTATAATGTGAAGAATTATAAGTATAAAAGTTTATAAACGGACTTAAGCTGTAGAATTAAATACTGTCTTAAGAAATTCGAAGAACGTGGAACGTCGTTGAGCTATGCTTAAGAGATTTTTGTTCTTTTGTTAGAAAAATATTTTAATTATTTAGTTATTTCGACGATGTTTCAATAAAACCTTATTAACGCTGTCATAAAATATCTAGTAATATTGAAGAAATAAATCAAATTGAAATTATTTATTTAGGTCCATACTGTTTAACCGTTTCACCGTGGGAGACCCATGCATTTGCACGAAAGGGCCGGCTCGACCGTAGTGATACCACGGCCTCATAGAAAACCAGCGTAAAATGACGCTTGCGTCGTGGCCCAATTCCATATCCCTTCCCCATCAATTCCCCATCCATTCCCCCTCCATACCCCTAAAAGGCCGGCACCGCATTTTGTAGCTCCTTAGGTGTTGCAAATGTCCATGGGTGACGGAAATCACTCTCAATCAGGTGATCTATCAGCTTGTTTGCCACCCTATCCCATAAAAAATACTTTTATTTTAAAGCGCTTATTGATTAAATAATTTGGAAAAAAAGAATTTACAAAAATATAACGTTTATATATAGTTTACTACACATAATTATGTGTTTAAAAACTTTTTTCATTGAGGTGTACGAAACTCGCGTTTTTTAATAATAAAGATCGAATTGATTACCTTCCTTTTTACTTCGGCCAAAAAATATATATAATCTAACCTTGCCTTTTCATCACTTCAACGTGAAACGTAGGAAATTATAATACATTTCCTGCAAATGCATTTCCTTTGACTATTGTGTGTCGATAGTTTTAAAGTAATAGAGACATTAGCGGCTATTCGGTAGATCGTATCGCGTCGGCGAAGAAAGCGTAATGTACGACCAGCTAGGGAATTCTTTGTTGACACACTGTTCGTGTGAAGCCATTAGTAATAATGTGCTCGGATTAGTATTGGTTTTTATTCTAAGTGGAAGAGAGAAAATAGCCCCGATGGTATTCGTCTGTGGACAAATTGTGGTAACTTTTTACTTTGACAGAATATTTTAATACCTAAGTATTGAAGTTTGAAGTATAGTTACGATCACTGTCTAAAACAAACTAATTCAACTAATGTTGTCTTAGATTTTCGCGATTATTACACATTGAAATAAAACTATTTTAGTAAAGTAAGTAAAGTGCTCGAAACGTCGGGATCATTAATATACGCGATTTAAATCCGTTCAAACTAGTTTTATTTCAAACTAATTCAATTTATTATAGCTTTTTGTTGGACTATATGAGCACCTTAATTATACGTCATGGCTTCTACATGAGAGACTTTTGTCCATTGAGATAAATGTTTAAAGCTTTTGACTTTTGTGCGTCACAAAATAAAATTGTTTTGCAGAATAGCGAATTATTATAGACGTGTATCATCCACGAGGAAGTTTTGTTCGTTAACTGGAAAGGTTGGGAAAGTGAAAGACTTACAGTCCATGGGACGCTATAACACGCTAACAAAGGGACAAACTACCGCGTATTCATTAGTGATAACTTTCTAAAAGACCTATTTTGAAAAACCGTTTTTATTTTGTGACACACCATAATCTAGTTTCTAGTATTGCACGAAAAAATACCTTATGGCTATACGGCTTAGAATTATTAAAATAAACCTTGTCAATTAATAATATGGCTGTTAATATTTTTCATTTGTTATTTGACCGTACACTAGTTTTTCTATATTGATTTTCTCCTCCAAAAAAGAAAGAAATTGTTCATCCTACTCGTACATTTTAAATACTTGTTACAGCATTATTAAACATTGTCAAGTTTAATTGTTTGTCGTTTTGAACAATACTTTGCTAACTAAATTTTATCGTCCTATTTTACGCTTAGGAATTCTTTTGTACGCTATTCTTTATAGTACTTTTTTGTTGTTGACGCAGGGTAAATCTTCATAGATCTTCTCCCGGGGAGGATGTCGGGTTATGTGAGATTGTACTCACTAAAACCCCCTGCAATGGCCGCCACAGCACAGAAAACGAAGAGGCTACGGAATCGCTTTCGCAGCACGTCCGCGACCTTTTTCGATTCCTTATAGTACTTATAATAACTGTTGACAGTTTCAAGGTTCAACGGATCGAACGGTGCGTTGATATGTTAGTAAATCAATAATTTAGTGCGATACAATACTTTGTTAACAAAACCTCAATTTATTTTGAGGACATTTCTAAAGAAACCTGATTCGATGGAGTGAGAAGAGAACAATCTACATCGACGTTAATTTTATTACATTCGATACTTATTAATTTCGATATTAATAACATATGCTTTATATTTTTAAGCGAAGTAAAAAAGGAGACCGATTTTATTTTAGGATAGTTCAAAATCCATATAATCGAATAAAATAAGCTTGAGAGTTTTATTAACCAGCACAATGAATACAATAATGTACCTATTATTACAACGAATTGAAAAGAACATAATGATTTAAAAACTAGCATCTTTTCTTATTAATAGATAAATGATTTAAATCCTTAATTCTTTAATTTTAAGCATATTATTTGCATGCACTTATTTCGACTAAGACCGAATTCACACAGCATTGTGAGGCACATTTTATATTTGATAAATACTTACGACTTTGGAAGTCACCTTAAAATATGTCCTTGTAAGACTTAAGGAAAAAAAGGGAAATGTACCTAAGAGTGGTGACTACTTTTATTTCCCGAACCAAACGGAACAATCCACGCAACAGTTCACACGTAGTTTGTGATATATAAACCTAAAAACTTTTAACAAATACTTACCGAACTTGTCAAGACAATTGAACAAACTTTAATATGTCAGGCTTAGACCTACCTACTACTGCCTAGTATCGATGTAAAGGCGAGACCAGGGGTTTTCCACTTTCACATAAATGATAATTTACCGCATAAGTATTCGGCCTGTTCTTAAATTCATCTCTGGCTCGGCGGTGAAGGAAAACATCGTGATTCCTCGCCTGTATGTGCCGGACGAAATTCTGACACCTAGATATACAAGCCGCAGTGGAGCAGCGTGAAGGATTAAGTTCATTAACCTTCTCAATAGGAGCAAAAAACAATGCTTAGCAGTGGGATATTTAAAGGCTTGTACTTAAACAAGGCTTACTTTAATGTCTTTCTTTATGTAATTGACTGAGCAAAAAAAATGTTAAAGAACCATCTCCTACCATGAGTTAGATCATTATGATTAAACTCATATCAAGGTAAGAATTGCCCCACCCAACAACTGAAGATACCGTAAGGCCGTGCTTATTTGTTAAGGAAGTTCTTAGAATTTTTCTCGGACTAAATCAGGGTTCTGCATTCAGCACTACTACATTAGAGTGGTCGTCAAGGAGATCAATTCTTGTAGTGCCATAAAAGTACTGAAGTCTCAACGGTAGAATGGAATAAAAAAAAAAATATTCGTGTTTAATTTTGAATACGAAAAAAAACGTGCATTACCATGTGAATCCAGCCTAACGACATTAACAATGCGACAAAAGAAAAGCAATAACAATGGGATCGTTATCGTTAATAACTCATCGTTAGCTATAAATGGACCCAGTAATGATTGCGGAAGGAAAACTGGCCCTTTTTACGGTGTCAAAAGATTTCTATGATAAATTATCATACGCTTGTCGTGACGCCGTGAGGCTTACCTGACAGAGTTCCATAATAGGTATACATTTGTTTATGTTTTTAACTGACTCCAAATGAGAGGAGCTTCTAAATGTGACTACTTTCTTTTTTTTGAGAAATTTTCACACATGTACACGTAGAGTCAAAAATAGTGCAGTGATTTTTCCTCTATATTTTTTTATACCTGTTACCATCGTTTGATATGAAATGCTTGTATCAATTATTATCGACGTGTTGCAGGTATATATATATATTAGTCTCAACTTCAAATCCATTCAGATTCCTTCATTTGTACAAATTACGTTTTAAGCTTCTGTTAAATCCAGCCCGGCGCAGTAGATGTTATGTATGTTGCTCCATCCTCTTACAGAATGATATTATATATTGATAATGGAAATATAAACAATTTTTAATAACACAAATCAAAAAATACATCTTGGTAAAGGAAAACAACGTGAGGAAATCTGCATGTGCCGAGAGATGTACTGTAACAGTACTTATATGTAGTATATTCACCCGCAGTGGAGCGGTGTGGTTGATTAATCTGTTAACCTCCTCCATAATAGGAGAGGAGACCTTTGTCTCATTATATATTAACAGGCTGTTACTTAAAAATTAGATAAATTATTTTTTCTTGAGTTATAAAACTTGTAACAAATTCGACTTTCTTTATGTATGTAGTTAATGCTCTAGTTGTATGTTGAGAGTTAATGTGTATGCATCACAATTCAAATAAAGTTTCCCGACTATTCATCACGATGGCAAGCTGGTGTTCTGCCAGCAAATGACCAATATCTCACATAAAAGTGTTTGCACTATCGATCATTATGACCACATTAGCGCGAAGTTTTCGTACTAGACAAGCAGTGACTAATATGGCATGTGTGAAGTTTGCTAATGATGCTTTTGGTCATTTTATTTTCGCTGATTTTCTATTTATTATACAGGATTTTGCTTTTATTAGTGTTTATATATAGTGAGGTCCTATTAAGATGACGAACATTATTGTATAGACGGATGAATATAATGAATTTGATTGACTTTTTATATTTTTCTCATAGAACTACGTTTTACGTTTTATTAAGATTGTGGAAAGAACATACCGCAAATTTAAAATCTCTTCCTTTATTTAAGTTGGATAAAAGCTAGTAAAGTGGTGCGTTACGTCGTCGTGTGGTCGTGTGAAGTAACGATGCGACGTCGTGACAAACTTTGATGTACAACATTAAATATCACGACATGATATAACAATTTCCTACAAAAAATGGAATGTCATTGAAGTGACATTTTAGTTATAATCACTCGAAATACGTGATGGCAGATTTATTGAAAATTTCACTCAGGTCGTTAAACAAATGGATTTTAAAAGTTTGTGTAAAGATAAGAAACTTAGCAAGCGTCGCTGAAGGAAAAGTATTAGTTCTAGTTATGAATTAATCATAAGCATAACCTCAGCTTGTGGGTCGTTGACCTCTGCTGGGCGTGAGATAATCATACCCTCGGGAAAACTTAAAAGGATCCAACCCACGCTACTAATTTTATCTCATAATAATAATTATTTTACCAGTTTGTGGAATCCGATGTAAAGGAACGACTTATACTTACTATTGGTATATTTTTATGTTTAAAATTCAATAAGTAAAAGATTTATTGTATATATTTTATATAAAATAGATTTACTGAGACAATGTGATTCATCTCAATATCTCTGAATCTTTACAGCAACGTAACTACAACCACGTTTGTATGGAAAGTATTTTATCAACCAGTATGCTGAAATAGCTTATTAGTTGATAAATGTTTGAATAGTCTGTGACTATCAAAAGATAAAATTTGTATTCAAAATAACAGCTTGCTACGAGTTTCCATTAAATTCATTAAATCATCTTCAACGGGTAATAAGTGTTATTATATTGGGCGAAATTATTTTATGACTTATATTCATAGTAAATAAAAACCTATAAAAGAAAAAATAACATCTACAGCAAAATTTCAAAATCTTCCAGTTAGCAATTACATCACCTGAGCTACAATTTCCCAAGGAAAATAATACACCTATTTCCCTGTAAAATGTCTGATACTTTGTGCAATTCACTGATAGAAAATACTGCATAAAAATAATCCCGTTCAATGTTTATTAAAACTTCAATATAGGAACACGAATGAAACTCTTCCGATCGTAATAATATTTGTATCATGTCATCCCGTAATACGTAACGGTAACTGTATTTCGAGTAATATAAGGCCGTGAACGGACTGTGCGTTCTTGGGGACGCGTAGTTGAGTACGTTTTCGCTGAAATATCGTTTACTGTATTTACGTGGAGCCACTGACTGCCGCTGATAGATGATTTGGTTTAACCGGACCGCATTATTTTCGAATTTAGAATGATTAAATAATAAATAGTAGTAGTAGTAATAAATGGTAAATAGCAGTAAAGTATTAAATTTAAACATCAAATCAAAAATTCGCGACCCAGCGGGATTCAAACCTGCACCTTTTGCCTTGCCGGAGCAGGTGCTCTAGCCAGTTGAGCTAAGAGTTGCTTCGCACGCTGTGTCGAAATTCTTGATCTGATGATGAGAGACGGTTTAAGCGACCGTGGTGCCGACATTTCGTGTGGAATAACACAGAATAATAAATAAACAATAGCAATAAAGTATTTTCTATGGCTGTATTTCGTACAGTACGTCGGAAACTTGACTTTGCCAAATCTTTCTTTTGTCTTATGCATGTTGTTGATTATTTTTTAACTCGCTTTGTTTTAGTATTTTTAACTGGCAACGAATTTGTGGCAAACAAATATCCACGGGCAGTGATGATCACTTTTTATCAAATCTACTCTGGCTTTATTTACATTATTACTATTACGTACATGTGGCATGCGTACATATATTTTATTCCAAAGGAGGTACCTTTGGAGGTATTAAGTTAAATCTCATCGCTGTACACAAGCTACCTGAATCTAAAATAAGCGTATAGGCTACGCGCGTTCATTATAATACACCATGCGTACATGAAATCGCACAGTCCGTAAACAGCCTAACGGTAACCGTATTTCGAATAACATTAATTTTCAATATTCACAGCGTAATGCGAAATTCATACAATTCAAATTACGTACCGTATTGCAGCGACGGCGGAAAATATCTTTCGTAGTGAACTGTGTACGATAAATTTGCTTAACGCGAAGAAAAAACGTATACTTTGTACAACGTACTATTGATTCTTCGTTTACGCTTTGTGACAAATCGTACTTTTCTCGTTTGTCGTGCGAAACGAAAATTTCGCACATTAAATTTATTTAGTACGTGTTCGTAATGTCTATTTTGTTTTGCTTTACTGATATTATTAATTTTGAACGTTTTGAATTCGGATTTTTATTTGTTTCAATATTATTGATAAAAAGTATATTATATTTATTGAAAGTTTTACTAACTTTTCAGTAATCTTACTAATTTAATAAATGTATATGAGTAGTAAATAATCAAATGTAATTTCAATAATACGAGTACAGTGTTATGTTAGTCTTGTTGTTGGAATATTTTTCACCGCTTAGCAAAACAATTGCAACATAAACATTATTTCAAAGTAAACTGTTTTAGCCTAAAGTTAATTATAAATTATAATTTAATAAGTACATAGCTGTTCCACAACGGATGCATATGTCGCAGTCATCTGGTTAAATCAGCTACTTAATTGAATCACTAGCGCGTTCATTGAATGCCGACATTT
>DVXP01003686.1:0-11044 GCA_018235645.1 Junonia grisea
AATAGAACTTAATCCTAGAAATTATTTATGAAATTCAATAGAAAAATATGCATTTGAAACCAAATTAATTTTAGTGATATCACTATCTATCACTAAAATCAATCAATCAACTATAGCGTGTCCCATAAACGTGGTTACAATGGTCAATGTTAGTGGAATATTTTCCGCATTTCATACAAAAATTTATATTTTCATTTGAATTCCTTTTCTATATTGAAAAATAACGTTCTCCAAAACGCCGCTAAAAGAACAGCAACATAATAATTTTATCGATCGCAAATACTATGATCAAAGTTCGTGACGCGAAACGGTGTTACGAGGAAATCGTGACGAAATCTCGTTTATATTAAAGAGGGTATTGCTAGTTATTACGTCACGTTCCTGTCACAGTAATGATGACAGGTGCTAGCAGAATGCCAGGTTAATATTACCTTACTACGGCAGATACTGTAGAGCTACTACTGGCTTAATAAGTAGCGTAGCTAGTATGGGCGACGCACTGGGCCGACTCTTAATTTTCGTACTAGAGGGTCCCTTAAAGCGATGTGTGGATGACTGGTTTTTTTTAGCAATCCAGTCCAGAACTTGCGTCACTATGGTAGATACTGTAGAGCTACTATTAATTTTATATTATTTTACTGTGGTGCAGTGCCGTAAAAAGGCGGTGCGAACGGTGCCCAGGCACAGGGTGTAGTCCTTAGAGGGGCATAGACATGATGGCTAACAATATTTTTTATTTTATATATAGTAAACATTGGCTTTTGGGGCGCAGGTGGAGGTGATTGCACTGACAGCAACAGGGCGTGATGTATTGAAGGAACAAGGTGAAAAAAGGTCAATCCTATTTACGGCACTGCTATGTTAAAATTACTGCTAGTAACATATAGTAGTACCTATCTGTATATACGGGCTGGTTCAAACGGATAATTTATTTCGACATAAAATCAGTATACAGAAACTAATATAGCTTTACTAATATAGAAACATTATTTTATTAATAATTGCGATGAGTAAATCTGCCGAGGCATGGGCGTACCTACTGTGGGGCAGGAGTGAGCAAGCGCCCACCCCTGGATGCCAGTTTAAGTTATTAAAATTTTAAATTCCCTTAAAACTTTTGATCTACATCGAAATTTTTATACACGTCCTGCCGGCCCTAGCAAAAAAAAACAGTAAAATTGAACCTAAAAACTCATTTTTTATGTTCTTATTTATGCTTTTCAATAAAATGATCTATTCCCTACTCTGATTTTGCCCCTCCCTTAAAACGGATTTGCCAATTTGCCCACCCGTAAATCAAATCCTAGATACGCCCATGGACTGAGAGACGACTTCGCTGTAAAAAAATATTTTAATCTTAAAAGATAGATAAGTAATTGATCAGCCAATTGGCATTTTTGCAGCGATCAAATTGCTCCATCGTAGTAAAAATTACATCCCTGTCACCTGCTCTCGAATAGTTGCTGTCGTGGGGAGACAGCATAAAATTTCCTCCGCTATCCCTTACCTTACTTCCTATTCCCCTACATCACCTTTCAAAAGTTAGTGCTAAAAATATATAGTCAAACTGGAGTCGTGGAAGATAATTTAGTTATTCTAAAATTTTGATGAAATCGGCGTCAAGGAATAAAACTTACCTTGCCTTATTTTTATCACTTAACCCTTATCTAACTGTGACGTGCGTGCCGGTAAGGTATCTAGTAACTAGTAACTACATAAACATAAGTATGTTATAGTACCTAATTGTTAGTAAACGAATTAACGTAATTACTATTCGTATTTATTACTTCACATTATAATAGTTCAAGAAATTTGAGCAAGCGAATATATCAAATATAATGAAGATATTTTGAATCCTGAATTTAAATACAAGCTACTTTTTATGTCGTAAGTTTAAGGTAAATTCGCAACCCATTCCTAGTTTTAATGGCGTACAATGAAAGCTTAAATCCTAATTAAATCCCCAATGTATTTTTTATTACGATTGAAGGAAACCTTAACCACAATTCCAACAGAATAATCAGAAAAAAAACAACAAAATAGCTCACCTTATTTAGTTACCATAGCAACCAACACACAACACAAACACTGTACACTTCTCTGTACAAAATATAAATTTGCACTTTAATAAAACCTATAGATATATTTTTAATCACATTGAATAAAAACAAAACTTTTTAAAATTTTATTTTATAACTATTTTCGCGTTCGGAAAAGCTCGTGCAACGTCGTAGACTGCCGCGTACGTCTCGGCATGTGTACGAACTTTGAGAAAGACAGCTTATTTTCCATCCTCTATCTCTCTTTATTTCACCTTGACAGAAAAGGATAATTGGACTTGATCGAACTGTAGCAAAAAATGTTCAATAGCTCTTGTGCAAGTTTTAAGCTCAAATTACAACGGTCAGTACGATGCAATTTAAGTTTAAAAGTTAACGAGGACTATTATTATTGAGTAACGTTCCTAACAAAATATTTACGAAATTGTTATAAATAATTTTGAAAAATTAAAATAAATATGATAAAAAATGAGAATTAATCAACGGCCTGGAACATAATAGTTAAATCTTTCCAAGTCTTAATTACAGATATTACTTAATAATAATTTGACCGGGAATCGAATCCACAGACATAATTTTAGGTGTGCAGAAATAAAACAATTATCTAATTTAAATTTATTTACATAGTTCAGATTGGATATGGATAATCTCAAAATGGATATTTAAACATGTTTAATGGAGCATTTCCGATTACTTATCTTTCCAAAGATTGGTTTCCAATAAAGTATAATATACAATGATCTAACAGTCCAACATTTGCATTTTATTTACTGTATACTTCAGTAGTCACAGGTTACCTTATAATAAATCAATATAGATTAGCACAAAACCACCGTGGGAACGACCAGATCTCACGATAGGCCATTTGAAATGAATGACCCATTCTAATCCGTTTACCAAAAACCAATAGGTATATGTATAGTGCACTACATTCTGTAGCCATTATACGCGAATTGACAATAGCCAAATTGAATACTTGTTGAATGTTCTAATGAAAAGAAAATCTTTTATCTGCGATACTATCAGCCGATGATGTATTTCAACATTGTCATATTTGTATTTTTCTTACTTGAGCGAACGACTTTCGCTCTATAGCGCCATCTTGTTAAATTGTTAAACATTACTTAAAAAGCAAAACTTTATATGCAAACAAGATTTAATCAAAATTTGTCCCAAACATGAATACCAAACATGAATACATAATAGTACCAAACATGAATTACCTACTCGTTTAAAATTAGATTGATTTTAAGTACCTACCTCAGTCAATGGATAAGTTTGGCCATCCAATGGGGTAATAATGCCAGCGTTTTGGGAACTTTAGCTACCTCCAGTGGCCTCGATGAGGAATATGATTTTTTATAAAAAAGCCTTTTTATAGTTATGTTATACATTTTGTTATAATTATTTTTTAAGATTATTATAAATATAGATGTTTATTTACATAGAAGATTTTTCTTTATAAGTTAACAGTAAAAGTTTATTTTGCCTTATGAATTACAAAATTAAATAAAAGACTCAGGTTCAGTCAGATTAAGCTTTTTGCCTTCTACATAAGGTGTAGAAGCTACTATATATTTCAATTTATATATAGTAGCTTAAAAATAACACTGAGATAGAAGAAAATACTGATCCATGCCATGGTTTTATGGTAGTAATAAAAAAACTGCATTTAAAGATTTACAGAAAACCACTCTACATAATTTGATAATCTAAGTATTTTTAATAAAACACAAAATAATTAACTTATATATTTATTTATATTTCCAATGTTATCTTAAACTTAACTATAACATTACGAAACATAAGTTTGCACAAGACTAACGAGTTCCTTAGTAAGATTATCTTCAAGTGTCACTTCACTTAGATTTTTACTATTTAAAACAATAGGATTATTTGAAGTAATCGCTAGATTTATTAACTTTATACTTTCCGAATTTTTACAGCGCTCACTACATTTCGTCAAAACTTGAAGAATTTGCTTTTTAGTTAAAAACTTAATCGACCTTTTTGTTATTAAATTATAAAGCTTAACATACAGAATAACATCGTCATATTCCAACAGTTCAATGTGTGATAGTAAATCGTATATGATACTCAAAAGCTCGTACTCGATATCGCTTTTAACTTTAAAATCGCATAAACTTGTAACGGTAGTATTAGCATTAAATTTGGCACAATACTTAGCAAAAAGACTGACACCTAAACTATGAATCATGTTGTTGATCAATGTAAATGTCTCTTTCACAATTAATTTTTCCTCTTTCCTCAAATTTCGGACAACATAATGCAACCAGGACATGAACCCGTAACCCTCCACCAAAATTTCAAACGCTCTAGGTATCGAAACGATAGAATTAAGCGCGCCTAAAATTTTTACTTTCGTCTTTCTATCACATAAGACTGTGTTATAAAAATCCATTATCATTTTCAGACACATGGTTTTGAACACTACATTGACATCTGTCATTGATTTTGTTCCATCTTGTATGATATCTAGCACCCAATTCCGCCTTTCAATGGCTTCAACATCGCTATCATGGAAGAGGCTTAGAAAATCTGGTACTACTGTTAGATCAACGAATTGCTTAGCAATTAAGAAATTATTGACTGGCTTATAAAGAGGTTCGGATGGCGAAGTGACTACTAGAAGAGCTCTTGCTAAGTACAAAGCACCAATTGCGGGTAGTTTTGGATTCTTTATGTCCTTTAATTCTCCTTCGTTGGCTGCAGCGTCGATCGCTGTGGATAAACTTTGTCGTAGCGTTGTAACGAAATCCATTAGTAAGAGTTTATCGTTTTTGTGTCTCCTGAAACAGAATACAAATAAATCGTTAATTCCAATTTTATTAGGGTAATTTTCTCTTACTTGAAGTAATATAAACTCTATAGCTACTAACTACGTGTACTACTAAGTTTGTTATTTTTTTTCATTGAAAAAAAAATTTGCGACTTCTGCCTATTTATCTCTAAGATCCCATGCCCACTGGTCGTGTGGCGGATCCGGATTTTAATCGGATGTCGGCGATTCGACAAAACACTAAAAACACTAACAACACTACAATTTTTACGACGACAAGTGTGAATAGCTTTATGTAAAATATTCTGCCAGTGGATACACGACAAGTTGCAATGGGCTCTAACTGAAGTTTAAAAATAAAAATGGTCACTTACGTTTCAGTCTCTAGTAACAAGCAGAATCTATGCAGAACGTGATAAGCCGCTGCACGCATTAAAGGACAATGCGAACTCAGTCCCATAACTGGCACAGAGAGAAGTCCAGTTCTCAACAGCTTGAAACATGACGCCACTGACCCCGGCGCCAAGAGATGACTTAGAAGAGGAAACAAGAAACAAGGATCATATATCCCATCATCATCTTCATTATGTGATACTGATATAACATCTGTCTGCCTCATTTTTGCCAAAATTTGATTATAACCATCCTTTAACAGTAAATCTTTGATAGCTTCCTCCGTATCTTTAGCATTTGGTTTAGTTTTCGAGTCACGTATAGTTCTATCTATATAATTCTTTATTGAACTATTTGAGTTTACGAGAGGCAGTTCATAATTATATTCCAAAGTTTGATTAACAGGGAAATGTCTAACAGTTTTCTCGATTGTTTCTTTGTCTAGTAGATTCATAACTTGGTTCGGTGTTGGGTGGCTCCATAATGTCGATGTTCTATTTTTTCTGATTGCGTAATGATTAGCGGCGGAATCTCCCCAAATGTATGGTTTATATTCATTTACCGGCAACTCGTTACTTTCATAAAAGTGAAGGATTTTTAATATCAATCTGTCGCTCGGGTTTCGAGTGGCACGATATGCACTCAAATATACTGGTATTTGTGGAGTTTTCATCACTGACTTATTCGTTGATATAAGAACGTATAGGAATTCCAAGAGACAAGATTTTACATCTGGACTGTGGTGACTTAACATCACGTTTAAGAATTCCGAATGTGACGTTACCATGTCGAATAGGGTCACTATATCTTCATGGTCAGATGGATATAGTAAATGTACAAGAGACGATAGTAATGATAGAAGTTTTGGTCCAGTTATATTCTCCTGGTTAGCTGTCCTGACTTTCAAAGAATCTTTTAGCACCGCTTTGCAGAAGTTCTGCCAAATTCCACTCTCAGTTAACTTCTTGAAATGTTCCTTTTGTTCTGCTTGGAAATTTTCATTTGTTTTATATAGTTCTATTACTTGACATATATTTGATAATAAATCATTTAAAGCATCTGCTTCCTTACTCTCTTTTATAGCTAATGTTGCTGTGTTTAGCATTGATAAGAAGTAATTAATAAAATGTTCTGTTTTAAGTACATTGTTTGAGAGGCAAACTTTTAGAAATACCGTTTGCATTAAATTAATATGGCTTATGTCGACAATTTCAAATTTATGGGTCTTGGAGAATAACTTTTGACAGTCATTTAACTCCATACATTCAACTAACAGTTTTCTAATAAATTTCCAGGAATTTAGGTAAACTTGACCAGCTTTATGTGGTTTTTCCAAAAACTTATTAATATTAGTTTTATATTCATTATAAATTGTGCTAAGAATCTCCTTGTTCTCTAAAAGATACTGATTATGATCTATTAGAGCATTTCCCAAAGGTAACGTAATTTCTCTTTGGCTAAGTATTTCCGGTCTATCGATTTCTTCTTTGAAAATGTCACAAAAATTATTATTATATTTTAGTATTGTATAAGCTAAGTATGACGTTGTTTTTCTTACTGTATTTGCGTAAAAGAACTTTTTGAAATGATCTTCTGTAACAAGACTTGCTTGATTGGGTTTATTTTCGAAATATTTAGTCAAAGATTCCTCTAAAGTCGTCAAATTCGGTACGATGTCTTTCGACGACAGCAGTGTCACATATAAGTCCATGCATTTCTTCAAAACTTCCTGAGATAGTTCTAAAGAAATTGATTTCGAATACTTCTCTATTAACACACGAAGTATTTCTAATATTAAACTTGGTTCTTTGTCCTCCTTAACACAGAATTCAGTATCAGCAGAAAATATGTGATTGAATACTTGCAAATCATCATCTTTAGACAATCCAACACTTTCTAAAACTTTAATAGTCAGGTCACTGTTAACATTCTTCCTTTTCTTAATTTTAATAAATGATTTAACAATTTCATTAAAAGTTTTCTGCTGATACGACTTCAAAATGAAGTGTTTCTTATTAAGATAGTTTATTATATCTCTATTCTTTTCAATAATATTTACTATATGTTCAGTCGCCACTACACTTGATGGATTTTTGTTCAAATCAATAGGTTGGTATATTTTTAGAAAATGTGAATTTTTAAACATGTTCAGAATGATATTTCTGCAAGTGTTCAACATGAGATTTCGTTTACCAAGTGCAATGATAATTTCGAAATAATTAGCAATTTTACTTTGCTGTTCTTTCGAAAATTTATCCATATTCGTCAATCTGACTATACAGAACATGAGATATTTCGCCCATATATATAAATCTGAGCTATTCATTGCTTTTGTAACATCTATTTTATATGTTACACCCATTATATTTAAATCATATTCATCTGAAGATTCTATTAAAGCAGGAAATATGTCTGTTAATGGTATGTCTTCATTTTCTATTATGGATTTTGATATATTTTTCAAAGTCTCATCATTACTTGTTGCTTCAGGAAGAGAAACAGGTTTAATCGTCCATTCAGTGACATAACTTCTAATATCCAGTTTAGAATCACCAATCAAAACTTCAGTAAGTTCAGGTGAATAGTTGTTATGCAACAAATTGGCTACATACAAACAGAGAAACGATTTTAATTGCTTTTTAGCTTCCTTATTAGTTTGTATAAATTGCATACAGCCTACAATAAATGCTGATGGTATTTTGCTTTCTAAGAAAATGCTGTCCTCTGTATTTTTACCGTGCATCAAATCATTGAATAATTTATCTAAATTCGTCATACTATTCTCATCTGAAATTTCGAAATTGACCATTTGATTCTTTATGTACTCAGTTAATTCTTTTCCATTCGCCAATACATGTTCAACAATGTCTCCTATTAAGGATATTGGATCGACTTTACTATTTCTTAATGTGTAGAGCATTAAATGAATCTCATCTTCATCTGCCTCAAATATTTCGGTATTTTTAAAGAAAACATGCAGTGTATCTTTTGCTTCCATCCAAGTGTTGTCTTCGTCATTCGTAAAAACTTCTAACATGATTAAAAACAAGTCTTTAAACATCGGATTTTGTAGCGACAATACAGAACTGTCCAATGTTAGCCATAGAGAAACGATTTTGAACTTCAAAAGAGATATGTGACCTGTTGTAAGTGTTGTGGAAACATCTAGAATCTTCTTCATGTTAATAGTACCTTCAATAGCCTCAATGGAGGCTGGGTATAGATAGTTATATAGCAGCAATAGATCTATTAAAGATAGAAGTGCATCCGCTTTATTGAGTGTTGGTAATTTATAATCTTGAGTTTCCATACTTGCTTTATCATCAATAACATCATTAACCAAACCAACAATTACATTTGGAGCCGGCATATGTTTTGGTAGGAAATTCTCTAGCTTATTCTTTAACTCAATAAACTTTGCATTTGAATCATCCAATTCAAGTATCTGCATATACCTTTTTAACGTTTGCAACATTTTTACCAAAACTTTAATACAATATAAGGAAACTGTTTGATCTTTTCCTATACCTGTATTCATTAGTTTTAATAATGGTACTGGCAATGTTACGAATCTCACAAAATTAGCTGCCTGGTGTGGGTTTAGGTTTGTCAATCTTGTCACCATTTCGTCCGGTTTTAGCTTATCTAACAGTTTCATGACAAAATCTGTTGTTTTCTCCCATATCGGTGAATGTTGTGGTTGGAAACTTTGTTCAACCACATTTATTAATGCTCTATGAAGATCGGGACACTTGTAAACAATTTGCAGAACTGTTTCGCATTGATGTTCATTTTCCCAAGGTCTCTTTAATGACTGTAATGCTTTGTAGAGGTTTTGATTCTTGTTTGCGTCACTAGTTCCTAACGACGGATCAAGGAAATAAATTCCAAGTTTATGTGAAGTAAATAATGTCAAAATAATATCAGATAGTAACACCATTATCTCATTTCGAAACTCGTCTTTGTTTTCACTACTGGATTCCGGAGGTCCTTTCCATGTGAATATCCGAAACATATTGTGTAAAACTTGATGGCTGAATGTTTTTAATTTCAACGTTTTAGATATTAATGTGTTGTCAATGACATTCTTTTTTAGTATATTTAGAAACATTAATACTGCATCTGGTTCATCTTGAACCAAGCCCGGTATAACTAAAGATAATAAGCCTTGTTTCTCCAGTAATGCTTTAATGAGTGGTAAGTGACCGTCAACGAGAAAAGATGTCATAAAATGTACAAATGCAGTTCTAACATTATCTTTCTCCTTATAATTTGGCTTTTCAACCACATGTTGTAAGTTTTTAGGTGTTAACGGAAGTTGATTGAGTATTTCTACACCAAGTTCTGAATTTAAAGTTACCATTGATGTAAGTAAGTTCAGGACAATTTTTCTGTGACGAGGCCCTGAATTTTCACTTATCATGATTTCAATTGTTGGTACAAATGTATTTAGAAAGTATCTGCATGCTTCTTCTGTAATGGCAATCATGTGGGGTAGTGAAGATTGTACTTTTAGTATGATTAAGTGGAACAGGTGGAAAGCTGGTGTTGCTAGCGTCAAATTCTTTTTATTGTCTTGTGTGATCTGTCGCAATATCTCGTGAGAATTTCCTCCGACTTTTAAATATTTCAGCATGTAGTCTTCATCGGAATCTGGGTTAAGACAGACTTGTAGAAACTGTGTTAATGCTGAAACATTGGGAATTTTCGTTTTAGTTACATGTAAAAATATCTACAATGTGTTCACATAAAAAATGTTTATGACACATATTCAAGTTTTAGTAAGATGCAAATACTTTTAAGCTATTGCATAGCTTCTATCGCGGGCCTGGAGCGCAGAGACCGAATCCAGAAATTCCGTAACGAAAACCTCACGCTCCCCACGCCGACGGGCACGGACGTGTGGCTTGAAGACCGTGCATCATCTAACGTCGGTTCGGCAGTCTTTGACATGGTGTTGTGTGTGTGCGATTTTTATTCAATAAAAGAAAATATTTTCTTATCGGTCACCACACTCAAAAAATTTAACTTGAATTAATTTCAAAGAAAAAGTAATACTGCATAAATAGAAATAAATAAATAATTATAATTGCATAACTTGGTACAAAATGCTATGCAATAGCTTTACCGCGGCAGTCTCCGAGTGCCACACGTCTTTTTATTTATATCAGCATATATTTATGATCGATTAAGATAATATGTAATGTATATATTATTAAGAATAGAATTTGTTGTAGGTTATGTTTTTCATTGTAGAATTTAACTCATTTTGAAATGAGATATTCAGTTTTAATACTCAATATATTTAAAAACTAAAATATTGTTGAATAGGTTTAATTTTATTTTATAGTGGTGTTTAATAAAATGGACAACCAACAGTTTATATACAATTTTTTTACACAAAATCAAATAATTGCATCATATAATGAAATCAAACACAATAATAGTGTGTTTCCTACAATTTTGTTATTTAACATTATAACAATGTATTTAGAGCAGGTTCAATTAGTGGAAATTAAAAGAAGAAAATACAGGAGCATGTAAGTTCATATCCTTTGTAAAACTATATAAAACATGCAATAACTTACCCATTGTCTGTCCTGATTTCCCAGTTAGTTCCTTCCTAAAGTGTTTAACATCAAATAAGTTAGATTTCACAGAATTTGCGGCCTTAATTTCACTGTTATTTTCATTTTGAGGTTGTTCCGAATCGTCGTCTGTATTCTCAGGTATTTCGGAATTATCTTCACTCTTGCTCTTTTTCGCCGCTTCATTTGATTCATTTTCGTAC
>DVXP01003687.1:0-11043 GCA_018235645.1 Junonia grisea
AGTAATTAGTAGTTCTAACTACTAATATCACTCGATTATAAAAACATATTAGTTACTAATTCCATAATCGATTATCACCGTTAGTAATACAAAAATAATCGATTATGCCGATCACTCATAATCGCCCACCGCTAGTAATAATATAAGAACAACCATCCACTTAATGTTGCTTATGTTTAGGTTGTTGCTCGCAGCCTCAAATAGCCAAAAAAACGAATTATGGCTCCTCCACACATCAGCAAACTAGTTCGCGAACCAGTTCGCTATTGGCATTCGCGAACTAGATTGCACACGTTGGCGAATGCATTCGCTAATGTACCTCCTCAAAATATCAATACTGCATGACTTAAATTACTTACATAATGACTTATTAATATCAATACTGTATAACTAACCGCGATTGTAAAATAAAATAATATTTAATAGAATTCATTAAGTAAGCAATTTAAGTTATGCAGTATTGACATTTTGAGGAGCATTAGCGAATGCATTCGCCAACGTGTGCGACCTAGTTCGCGAATGCCATTAGCGAACTGGTTCGCGAACTAATTCGCTGATGTGTGGAGGAGCCATAATGGCATATAATGGTTGCAACAATTTACTCTATGGTCATTCATATATAATAAACAAAGATATACAGATATGGACAGGGCCTAAAACAAAAATAAAAAATATTTCAGAATCAATTGAAAGGAAGGAGTAGAACGTGACAATTTACTTCAAAGAGTTAATAGTTGTAGTTAATAAACGGGTTTATATACATATGAGATGTGGATACATATCTATCAATTATATAGATAAGTTTTATTTTTTTGTAGTAAAGCAAAATTCCTTAAATCCGGGGCCTAAAACAACACCATAAAAAATTGACGTTGACAATTGTGTCAAAGTTTTACGAAAATTAACAAAAAGTTTTTCATTTAAAAAAATAAAGTATACCTAATAAAAGAACTTAAACTATTGTGTATTTCAGTTTTCAAGTTGATTGAACCATTATTAATAAAAATCTGTAAATATATCAAATATATTTTATTATTTAATAACTATCAAACGGTATTCACGTGTTTACTATGGAGAACAGTAACAAAATTATACCGCCGCATTTAAACGCTGAAGTTTACAGGACGGATACAACTGGAACCAGCACGCAGTCTTATCTCGACTACATTCGTTTACATACAGGTATTTATTTATATATTGCTCATTACCCAACGATCCGTGTTTTTAAATTCTCGGCCCGAATTTTCATGGCATTCAAAGCGTTCTTAAATATTTTTAAACTTTCCCACACTTATACTGAACAATATAATTGACAAAATTTTTTGTAAAAAACTGTAAGTAAATTTTAATGCTTTTACACAAATTTTAGATGGAACAGTATTAGTAGGATGTTCAGAACTAACTGGGCGGTATTGGAACGGTGGTGCAAGTATATTTGAAAAGAGGTCTGAAGATAACAAAATTCGTCAAACAACAAAGAAAGATATATACTTAACCAGTGGGACTGCAGATGGATGCTTCATCGAAAGTTCCAATAAGGTAAAAAAAAATATTGTATTAGTTTATATTTCAAGTAAAGTATAGCAATAATAATTAATTAATTGAAATTTGCAATTAACTAGTCTCTGCATATCTATCTATTAATTTTCAAGATGGCCTAGTTGTGACAACACATCAATCAAAATTGAAGATCATTCAAAACTTGACTAGGACTGCTAAATTTTCAAGGGCTTTGTGTTTAAATTCACCTTTTCTTTAATAGGGGAATAGGCCTTTGCCTAGCAGAGGGACATTAGGCTGTTACTTTACTTTACTTATAAATTTTTAGATATTTTTGTGTGAAGATAGTGGTGCAGTAAGTATTTGGTCAAGTAAAGAGGATGATGCGTGGAACCAATGGAATGAGGATCTGTCTGTGGCTGAACATGACGGAGCTGTGATGGCCGTGGACTGCTTGGACCCCAACAAGGAGTATGTTACTGCGGGTGCTGATGGAAACATTAAGGTTAGCTGTTAACGCAATACCCTTAACTATTATTTTATTATTTAAAAAAGTAATTAAACTTAAAAAATTAAAACATTAAAATAAGCATTTTTTTACATCTTTAAAACGGCCCTATTACCTTTAATGGGAATTTTTGAAACATATAATTGTAATTGGTAATATAAGGAGTAACTAACATAATAACAAAAAAGGTTTATACAAAGAAAAAACCTTAAAATCTTTATTTGCCAAGTCATGTGTAGCTAATGGTTGTTTTATAAAATTATAATAGGAATAATGAATTTTTTTGCTATCTTTCCAGGTGTGGGATACCATAGACTTGATTTGTATCAGAAATTACTTTGCAGCTCATAGTAAATCAATTTATGGTGTTTCTGTCAAACCATTATCCCTCTCCAGCTTCGCAACAGGATCTTTAGATTACTTTGTGTCTCTGTGGGATGATAATATTGATGTGCCAGCTTTAGGTAAATAATATTATCTGCTTTTATTTACGTGTAATATATTATGTAATTATTTATTATCTAATATGATATGAATATTTTTTTTAGATTTGTTCAAAAACGACTGTGGCATTCGTTGTTTGCAATGGTTTGATGAAAACAATTTAATTTTTGGTGATGAAGCTGGTTTTATCAGTTTAATAGACATAAGGAACCCAGAACATGTAACTAAACTTATTGAATTACCTGCTGCTGTTCACAAAATTGTCATTCAACCTGAGTAAGTTGCTAGTGAATTAATTTGTCTTTGTAATATCATTTGTAATTGATATTTCAATATTTAATAATTTTTTTTACTGGAAAATTCTATTTGGTTGAGTCATATGTAACTTCCATTTTGAAAGTTAGACATTTCATGCGCTTTCATTTAATAACAAAATGTCAATAATTTATTATATTTTTTCCATTATTATTTATGTGACCTTCTTGCATCTTCCTACCAGTTTAAATTAATGTCTTTGTTGTAAAATGTGTTGGTTTTGACTAGAAGAAATTTTTAAATTGAAGGTTTTCCTGCTTAAAAAGATTTGTAACGAACAGAAATCGTGGTAGTCTGTACGAGGGAGGTCCCGAGTGTAAAATGCGTGTAGTTAAAAAAACCATCTAAGCCCATAATTTTTTTCTTGAGTACCTTCACTGTATTTGGATGCGTTTTTTCATTAGCGCAAGAGTGACGTTTTGTGCGATTGACGAGTTCAGGACGCTTTTCATAAAATTTCTGTTACACTCTTTGCAACTGCTGTATGTATTCATGTTTTTTAATATTTCTCCTTTTAATATTAATCAATATGATCAAAATCCACATCAGTGGATTGCGCTCTCTTCATGGTTTCATCTTGAATAGTCGTATCTCCAAAACGGATTTGAATAAACCAATTTCAAACTGCCTTATCAGTAAACACTCCTTCGGCATCGGCGCACATGCTGCCCTTTTTTTCAGCTGTTGCCTAAGTCCAATGGCCATATATTCCGATGAATTTTGTGTCAATAATGCACATTATGACTCTCCGTTTCAGAGGTTAAAAGAAAATTAAATATAACATGTACTACAAAAGACAATTAAAAAGTTTATAATCGAATACCTATCTATGTATTAAAAATAAAAACTTGTTTGTATTGGTAAGATGTAGTTGGCAAATACAAGCAGTAACTTCTACATCACTGCATCAGAAGTTACTTATGACCAGTGTTGGGCAAAATGTAATTTGATTACTTTAAGTAATCAGTAATCACAATTACTAACAACATAAAAGAATCGTAAAAATAATCAAACTACATGTAGTTATAATTACATGTAGTTACTTGAGGTTAACTACTTCGTGATTACCTATTACTTAAAGTAATCGTAGTTAGTAATCAGTAATTAGACTACATTTTGCCCAACACTGCTTATGACTCGACCTGATAGTTGCTACAAAACTACTTAGTAAAAACTACGAATACATTTAGTAGAAAGCATGACCAAATATCTACATATTGTAAGATTAAGTTTTTTAATGCTAAATTGTTTTATTTTGCAGCTGCAACAGACTTTCTGTGTGTTGTGACAACAGAATTGTATCTGTATTCGGGATTAGTGAAGATTTGAAATTGAGTTTAATATATGAAAACAGGAATTTACATAGTAATTTTGTAAGAGGAATGGTGTGGGACATAGAGGAGCGAAATGTTTTGCACACTGTGGGTTGGGATGGCGATTTGAAGACCCACAGATTGCCTTGTGAATGAAAACTTCTAGAAATAAATATATCTTATATAATTAATTTCTTTTTTTTAACTACCCATGTTAGCTCAAATCACGCTTAAATATTTTTTGGGCACTTTGTTTAGTTCTGCTACGTGGGATCCCCCGGAATTTTACGACGAAATACTTATTAATTTTTTAAATCTAGCAGCTTCAAAATAATTACTTATTTTAAAGTAGTGTAACGTAGTCCTCAGTAAAGGTTATTGCAATTGTTTTGGCAAAGAAATATTTAATTTCATCAAATTTATATGATACATCGCAATGTAGTTGTTCGAAATACTCCATTCCAGTGGGTCCCACTAAATAGAAATACGGAAAAATGGACTTTCGTTCTCCATGTGTAACTCAACCAATTTACACCACTTTTACAAAACGGTAAAGTTATTAGTTAATAAATTTGTATGTTCCCTTCAGTCGATTATAAATACAATCAAGACAATCCCTAAAAATAACGATCCATTTTTTATATGGTTTTAGCGAATAGCTTAATACTTTGAAGTTTAGAATTATAACAAAACCATAAGTGTAGGAACCAGTACCATTACTATAAAGCGGTCGCTCGAGATAATTATTTCTTTAAGCTTAGTTCACGAAACAGAATTCGTTTTTTTTAATGTTTCGTAAAATAGTTTACCTAGAAACGATGAGTTAAGTGGTTGTAAAATGTAAATAGCTCCGACGCGGTCCCTAGGACCGCAGAAGGTGAAGAAACATGACCTCCTCCCCAAAATCGTATAGATCATTGTTAAGACCGCTAGTTGATGTCATATTACACTTTAATCACAACTTACTGCCTCGAGTTCATGATAGTATGAAATTCCAGAACTCCAAATTACTCCAGTTTTTTTTTTAATATTTGCCGGCGCCCTGTGATTTCTATTGCAAAGGTCATAAGGACGATTTTAGTATATGATTTGATCTTTCCCCCTTTTATCTTTTCCCTGTTCATTTCTTACGACAAATCCATTTAAATCACTTTTTTTCTCTGATTTTATAAATCATCAGGACCATAGTTATGTTAAACAAAAATAATCTTTGATTAATAATCCCAAATGATATTTTTTGATAAAATAAAAATGATTTTTTTCTACAAGAATTCAAACATTAGGTAGGTACACTGTCCATCTATTCAAAAAACTATCCAGGGATTTAATATATTATAAATTTTGCCCCCACTCTAGATTATTTAATTAAAAACGTTAGATATTAATTTAAATAAAAAGTAAAAGGCATTTTACCAAGTAAAAGGTATTGTACCAATTTTAAGGCAATTAAAGAACTGTATAGATGCTGAGACAATTATTTATTGATAGTGGTAATATAATAATACAGGTTTAACATCGATAATGTAAGCGCGGTCAGTTTGTGGAGGGCCAGGGCGCACGGCGTTCGGGAGACGCGCCCGGCGACGAGCCGCGGCGGCTTTGATTGGGACTCTTCAGACGCACCATCGTGTCGAGGTGGCGAAACCTGGAGGTAATAAAGTGAAAAATTTATAAAAGGTATACCAACTTACTTATAATTATATTATTTTCGCTGCAAGTACGTCAGTGGTAACAGAAATACACCATTTTTAAAATTTTTAATTGTCTAGCTATCATTTAATTTTACATTTATTGAGATACAACTTGGTGCCGTAATAAATTATTAAATTTAATTGAATCAGTTAGGATTTAAAAAATTAAGATAAGTTAAGAATATTCCTTTTAATTTAAACTATAATGGCCATAAAATCGTTTAAATAAATAGGTATCTAAATTAAGATAGGTAGGTAGGTAATAAGTAGGTATATAAATATTCCAAGAAAAGTTATTGAATTCTAACAAAAATAAAACTTAGTTTATTTTAAAAATACCTCAGTGGCAAATCATTAGCATCGTGGTCAACGCTTTGGAAGAAGAAGGCAAGTGGCCAGCTTATCCAAGATGATTGTTTTCTGTAAACAAAATAGTTTTCTGTGAGGCTTATATTTCTAAAAAAGCATTAGGTACTGAGTGTGTTCAAAAACTTTGAACGCACTTAAAAAAAAGTGTTTTTAAAGTAAAGGAAAAAAAAAACAAACTTTTCCTGGGGTTTTCACATGCAAGCGACGAAAACTTTTATCTGAATATAGTTACTTATCCATTTGTCGTAAGTAAAGATGTTGCCATCGGCGGTAATTTAATACTACTTTTAAAAGTACGTTCAGCTTCTTTTTAAAAGCTTAACATTACCAGACCGCAATTTGTACTTAGGTATAAATTTAATTGCAAAACTTCTTTCAGAACTAGGTCCTTTCATCAAATGACTAGAACTATATGTCTAACAATTATGTCCCACTATAAAGTACTGTTAACATTAACTATTATTAAGTAGGTACCTAAATATGATACTGTCACTTACGGTGTAGATGGTACGAGCTGAATGGAGCCAGCCTCAGACGGCGTGTCAGGCGTAGCGGGCGCAACGGTCGGCGGAGTGTCGGGGCTGGTGGGGATTGGCGGCGGAGTCTTGTTGATGGCAGGGTTGTAAATCTTCGGGTCGCTCACCATGCGCACGAAGAAGGAACGCTTGTGGGCCAGGGCCGCGCGGTTGCGACGGGCCCGTTCTTCGTTCAAGTCCTAGACAACAGTAGACGTACAAATTAAATACATGTAAATTTGAAAAAAAGTTTTTAGCCTACTTTTGCCATCGCGCCCAATAACTTACCCTCTCTTTGTCTGGTCCTTCTAACAATTCCGTGGCGAAGTCAGTTATGGTATCCCATGCATATTCTGAAAATAGAGTAAGTTTTTGTAAGGAATGGACGTGATAAATAATAAAATAAAATTAATGTAGGCACATTAACAAGTTGAGTGATTTTACCAATATCTTCACGAGTGGAGTGTTGATAGACCACGCAAAAACGAATAACGTATTGATCGCGGAACGAGGCTGGGACCATATGAATTTTCCCAGAGGCATTAATATTAGTGAGTAATTTCTTGTTCAATTCATCAACCTGTTGATGATTTTCGTCAGGACTTCCAATAAGTCGGAAGCAAACTAAGCCCAGCTGAAATTCGAAACAATATTATATTATATGGTACGAGTTATAGGTACTTACTTTACATATTAATAAAGATTTTGCTATTTTTAGCTTTATATATCTATACAGACCTTTACTTGATTAACTACTTCGAACCTCGAATCCTTCTTCACAAGTTGCTCGAAATACTTAGCAAGTTCGCAGTGTCGACGCACGTATTTCTGCAAACCGCTAATGCCGTAACTCCTCAACATGAACCACAACTTCAGTGATCGAAACCGGCGGCTTAGCGGTATACCCCAGTGACGATAGTCAATAGCGGTGTGATCGTAGCAGTGCTGCAGGTACAGCGGATCCACTACGAGAGCCGATGTTAGTAGATATCTATTTGTCACCCACAGCAAAGAACAATCAAATGCAGTAAGCATGAGTTTATTCGGGTTCGTGTTGAAGGAGTCTGCATATTCAATTCCCGCTAGGTGGTATTTATGTTCGGGGCACAGGAATGCGCTGCCTGCGTATGCAGCGTCGATGTGGAGCCACACGCAAGGAAATTTTCGAACCACGGGTCCTATTTCAAGTAAATTGTCGAAGGAGCAGCTAGATGTTGTGCCTAACGTAGTTGATACAAAGAATGGCACTAAACCAGCTTCTTCGTCTTCTTCCATAGCCTTTAAATTTACAAAGGAAATTAAGAATGATTGAATGAAGTAGTATGTATTATGTAATATGGTTAGGTATGTTACCCTACATATGTTATTGTACTGTTATTTATGTCCCTTTAAATATGAAATTTCAAAGGCAGTAAATGCTAGTCCAGTCATTAGGTATTAACTGTACTTACGATATGATTTACCTCTCAGAAGTAGATACTCTTCAAGCATGTATGTATGTATAATTATACAATACTAGACTTAATATTAGTCAAATGAAATCCGATTAACTTCAAAATTTAATTTAAGAGAATAATACATAAAAGATCTTATCACCTTCGTTAGACAAAAGTCAATTTTGATTCTAAACGGGTTTTATTTAAATCGCTCTTTCATAAGAGGGTTGAATGATGAATTTTCAGTATTCGAGGCATAGAAAACGGCGCAAAATGCGGCATATTGCCTCTCGGCTCGCCACGTATTTCCGGCATCCACGGGCGATTCATTAAACGACCAATGCCGAGAGAAGCGGCGGCGTAGTTTAGATATGACGATGCTCGCTTCTTCAATTACCGCTCGATTATCTGAACCTCATCACGGCCTACCTACTTCGTTATTCTATTACTTAATAACGATTTGAGCTATAAAATATACTAGTGCCCGCCTGAATTTACACTATGATACATTTTAGTCATTGCCTAAATTTTATTTTTTATATTTTTCTTTGACAGCTTAAAAATCGATGGGCGGCAACTTTTTGTATTTTGTAAAGTACCTGCTAAAAATAAACTTGAAATATTGATGAATTATTGAAAGTTGTCGATGACGACGTCTAATTTGTTTATGAGCGTCGTAACATAAAAGTTTATATACCTATTATTTAAAAAATCAACGTAAAAAAATGTGTTGAAATAATATAATTAATATTTTACTTACTTCCTTTAATGTTTCGCCTCTTAAACATCCGTGCTCATCTGGTTGCAAGATGCGTAGTTTAACAAAGCTTATCATAGCGGCCTTTTCAACGCAAGAGTGAGCCTCTTTCGAACAATATGCGATTAACTTGGACAGCAAGAGGCCCTCATCTACGGTGGGAAATTGATGCTTCAACCGTTTTATGCCGGCCGCCCTCGCCGCGAGCATTGACACAAGGACGCACTCGCTAGCTGACCCCTGGGATAAAGGTATGATGATGTTAAAAAAATTTTGATTTTGGCCTAATTAAACGAGACTGATGATATATTCTACGAAATAGAATGGAAATAACAGTTTAATGTTTATGATTTTCATGAATACGCGTTCTATCGATATATCAATATCTAAGACGTAGGTACCTAATAAATTCTAATGTAATGATTCTTACCTCAATAACACCGCCACCCTTACTGCCTTCTTCAAAAGGCAGAAACGCTGGAGGTAGTCCAATAGCTTTACCTGAAAAACAGTACAAATAGCAAATAAACTTAACAACCAAAACTACCTAAATAATAAATACCTACTAGTTTTCATTCAAATCTATCCAGGCTGTTCCGAAATAGCTAGAGAAAATAAGTTTTTAAAACTAGATATACGAGTATATACATATACCTACAAGAATTACTTAGGTACTTAATGTTATAGTAAGATGTTTGTTACATTACTAACAGTATGAATTAGGTAGAGCTAAAATACCGCCACGCAGTTGTATTTCCAGTAGGTGCCTAAGTTGGTATACTTCGAATTCTTAAGCACATTTTTTGTACTTACCCAACCAATCTAACATAATTATTTCCAATTCTGTACAAGCTGGGCTGGCAGCCTGGAAAAAAATTGAATGATTATAAGGGTTACCTACTTCTTAAAAAATTATAATCCTATGCCCTGTATCTATCATGCTATGAGTAGGTATAATAAAGCCACCCAAATCGAATCTGCGACTTAATATCCATTAAGTAAGTGTAGGTAGAAATATAGGAAGTAAATGTTTATGAAGGACCAATTATTTGTTATGGTATAATTATTAAAATATTAGATACTCTACTCAGTAATTCAAGGATATACATATGTTATTCAAAATAATTTGGTATTTCAATTGAATATCACTTCTCACAGACGAAGTTGTGAGAACCACATAAAAACACCGAAAATAAACATTGCCATTTAAACTAACGGGTCATTTTCGCCGTGTTTAGTATATTCCAATTTCCAGCCATCCACTATTCTACTTACAAGACATCATTATTTATTAAAACCTATGATTGCAGCAATCAATAGCGTTGCATGTCATGATGTAAGAACTAGGCTATATGAACACATACATATTTTATGCACATTGTTTTATTATTATATTGTATTAATTACGAATGAATGAACAAAGTTTTAAAACTACAATTTGTACATATAATACCTATATGCAAATTATTATAGAAAACCATAGTTTGTTTATTTGTTCTGTTATTAGGCAATTATCGACCTGATTGCCATGAAATTTTGCAGACATAAAGTTTGGAAGTCCAAATTAACTTATAAAATATTTTTTTTTATCATGGAAAGATGAGCTGTTCTCCAGGAATATAAGTTTTTTTACCTACAGCGATAAAAGGCAACGACCCGGTCGAAACCGAACCCATTTTCAACAGTACACAATCGATACAAATATAATATATTTAAAAAATAATTGACAACGGGTCATAAATATACTTTTACATAATAAGTTTTCACAAAATTTTTAATCAATAACACTGAATTAACTAATTAATTTGAAATTAGTGACGTAGCTAGCATGGGTGACCCGGGGCGGACATCAAAGGTTTGACACCCCTTGAAGCACTTTGCGGATGACTTTTTTTTTGGAATCTTGTCGAAGTTGCTCCTCTACGTCTATTAGTTTTCGTACGTTTTTTGTCACGTTCTTTGCTTGTGACTGATGTGATGACTTTGTGTCGATTTAAGTCTATTGCATCCCGACTCCTTATTTACTGTCCTAAATAGTCCAGTCATTTCGTCCGAAAAAAAGGAAAATAAAAGAAAGTGAATTTGCGCATCTAATTTTTTTCCGTCCGAATAGAATAGAATAGAATAGAATAGAATAATACTCTTTATTGTACACCAATATACATAAATATGAAGAATACTACAAACGAAAAATG
>DVXP01003688.1:0-11042 GCA_018235645.1 Junonia grisea
AATGTCCATGGGCGACAGCATTCACTTTCCATCAGGTGATCTGTCAGCTCGTTTGCCGTCCTATCCTATAAAAAAAAGTATACACAATAACAGATTATGATTATATACTTTAGATTTATTTACATTCTAAACATAATATATCAAACATATTTACTTGGTCCGTAAGTATGAAGAGAAGTTTTCCACTATTTCCCGAGGCCATTTTTAATTTCCGGGGATAAACTGTATACTTTATGTCTCTATCCTGGGATATAAGCTAACATTTTCCCGACTTATACCGCCCATATTAAAATCTTGATGTACATATAAAGCAACAGACTTGTAAAATATGTAATATCAACATATATTCACTTATATTAACTATATTTATATTTAACATGTTACAACAAGTGATTTTCGAAAAGTCTGCAAAAACAACATGTTTATAAAACATTTTCTAAAATACTACAAAATCGCTCCGGCATCGCACTGTTATTACTGACTTTTTCAAAATTTAATATAGCCTATGTTCACCGGAGTTAGTGTAGTTTCAACAGTGAAAGAATTTCTCAATCGTTCAACTATTTTCAGAGCCTATTCAATTCAAACAAACAAACAATCAAAATCAAATATTCCTGCTTTATAATAATAGTGTATTAAGTTTTAATATCATAAAAAATTTTCAAAATATATACCAAGTTATTTTATATAAAAGCTTAACATATATTTCAACATATTATGTGATTAACCTCGAATATATCGATTGTACATCACTCGCAACGCTTTTAAAATTGATGATACGCTCCATATGGTATAATTTGGCTCCGTACAATTAGATTGCCTATTAAATTTTCATGAATCCACTACTAACTACCGACGAAATAGACAGAGTAATAACATTAAACTATTCAACGTTCGAAACTAGTGTTTTTGTTAAAGGTTTTCGATTCTTTGGCATATAGAAAAGAAATAAAAACATGCAATTATGATTATACACTTTTATTGCATGTATAATTGTATAAATACATCGCACATTGTATAAAAATACGATTATATTTAAATGTATAACTTACTAAGATGTTGACTACTGTTGTATCTTTCGTATAAATATCTTTTTTTTATGTTTTTTAACTTAAAGAAACGAAATCAATTTTCGAATGGCCTAGAAGGATTTAGACTTATAAAATCTTTACATGAATTTGTAAACTATGCTTAAAATCATCTCATCCGTCTTTAAATATTAAGTAAAACTCGATAAATTTGTGATTTCTTATATCATATATGTATATTATCCTGAATGGTAAATATATACGAAATTAAATAATTTCAATTTAAGTTTTCATCATTTTCATTCCAGTATACTTCTATAAATAATTCAAAATTATATACTAATACAATTATACAGCATATAAATAGAATTATACACGAATTACAGAGATGATAAATAGAAAAACATATCTGTCAATTATTCATAAATTCACTTAGAAATCACAAAAATTGAGTTTTTTTTTTATCTGTAGCTAAGAAATTTGTAAATAGATAAATTTGCTTATACACTTGCTATTAACTTTATTAGAAAATGTTGAAATGTTAGTGTATAGTGAACTATTACATATAAAACAGGCATATTTCTTTTTTAAAATATCCTTCACATATATTAAGTACACTGACTTTTATAGTAAAAATACAATGTTTTCTAAATTCGGTGTATAAAAACCACTAAACTAGTTCTATAATGTATAAAAATATCAATTACAGCTATTTACAAAGTGTATAATAGATGTATAATATAATAAAATAAACTTATTGCATGTTAATCTTTAGTTCCCTTGTATAATTTGACATTACATTATAAAAACGCTGTAAGTGACATTTTTATGCGATGTATAATTATTTTTTCTGTGATACATAGATTAAAGTGTGTGATTTCTTTTGTAAATAATCAGCTGTATAATGTTTAATCTTTAAGAAGTATGTAATTAATACTGTAAAGCTTTCGATTTGGAAACTACTTTAGTTAATAGGGTAATGGTTTTTGTGGAGTGAGATACTAGATAGTGAAGAGAACAAGAGTGTTATAAATTTGAATGAAAAAAAAATGTACGTTAGTAAAATTGTACAAATTACTTTTCTAAATAAAATGAAACTTTGGCCTATGTACTTTTGTATTTTATTTACCTTCTCCCATTCATTTTTATTTCAGAATACCTTCGGTTCTTGTTAAACTCAATTTTTATGATCCCGATACTTTCTCTGTAAAAAAAACATAGGTAACGGCCAATTGAATAGAAGGTTTAAGAGCTTAATCCACCTCACTCTTCTGCGGGTTGGCGGAAATACATGTGTCACATACCTTTCTTCTGGCACATAAGTATTCTTCACGATGTTTTCCTTTACCGCACAAGATTAATTTAAACACAATCACCTGAAAATTCAGCGGCGCTAGCCAGGGTTTGAACCTCTGTAACTAATACAAAAACAAACATGTACGTTTCAGCGTTGATAACAGTATAGATACTATCAATAGAGGACGTCTATTATTACACATCTATTGTGCGCGATTTTTCGTTCGGAGGTCGGATATCGAGATACGGTATTTGGTTATTTGACTGTCCACATGCAACCCTTTCAATTTTTAGAATGAAAACCTTTGATCGAAATAAATACGGTATTTCCTTTTCAATTTTTTTTTTCAAATATCTATAAAATTCTGGTTCTATTACACTTTTTTTTTTTACATTTTTACCAGTGATCATTTTTCGCATTAATAAAGTTTTTATTTCATATCGTAACGTATCAGCATATATCTATCGTACCGTATTAGCAAAACCACGATATAATTATAAATTAATTTCATCACAAAATAATTAATTAATAACATTGTACGCCATAGGTAAAAAAATATATCTAATTAAAAAAAGTCAAAAACTATTACGATTGAATACACAAAATATGGTTATAATTTGAATTTTCCTTTTGTAAATGTTAAGTTATCATTTTACAATGTACCGCATTTTAGAGGTCAAACGTAAGGGTAACTGAATTTCTTTTTTCCGAGAACCTGCTCTTCGAAACGATGGAAAAATGAATTTTTAAATGGGAATTCTAAATTATGTTGCTTTTCCTTTTTGAATAAGGCTTTTAAATATGGTTTTAGTAAATTATTCTCATTATAATCTCTCCCTTTCGCAAACGCCTTAAGTTGTGCCTTTCTGTTTATATGATAAAATTTTATATTTCTCTGTAAGTATTATAATGTTTCCTTTACTAAAAAGAAAAATTGAGCTCAATCCACGCTGATTCACTACGAATAGGTAGTCTCGTGTTCATAACTTAAAATTTCTTATATCTTAAAAATATCAGATTTAGAGGACCTAGGCGGGCTTCTTTATGTCGTGACAATGACATTGAGTAGGTAAAAGCAAGTATTTAATCATATTATATAAAATTCTTCGGTACGGACAGTTGTCCTTCTAAATGACTGGACCGGTTAAGATGAAATTTTATTTGTATATTTAAATGGTTACTGGAGGGGATAATGTTTGTCGCGTCTTATAATGCGTTACTGAAATATACCTAAGATACTCCTGGTAATATTGTCGTTATGACTTAGACTCGATATTCTCGGAAATCGTTACTTGGATTGTGAACAAAATTATAGTAACTCGGGTATTATATAAACTCACATAATATTCTTATCCAATATGATTATAAAACACGCGAACATACAATATATAATACATATAACAAAGTCAATACGTATAAAAATGCTTTGAAAATACGGAGATTTAATTTTAAGTTTTTCCTTTTAAGGATTCGAGCCAAAGGGTGACAATGGAACCTTATTATTATGTCTATCTCTAAGTTGTCTTTATGTCTGTATAACCTTTTAAAGTCTGCTTTAGAAGAAAATGTTGACACCAAGTCACGTATTACATGTTTTTAATTAATTTAACAATATACTTTAAATTACAGGCAAATATTATATTTTTATTTAGCGTTTTTTTACCAAACACAAAAACGACATAAGGTCTATAATTTTGTTCAGGAGTACAGGGTTATACCTTGGCAAATAGCTTGTCTATCTTTGAGTACTGCTATTTTTGGCTAGTGAACGTGTATCAATAAATACAATAACAAATAGATCGGTCTATCGTCGCCTCGTTGTTGTATGGTAAGTTGGTAATTTTTTTTTTTTTTGCAAAATTATTGTTTTTTTACGTATTCGTGTCCTTTAACTAACTTTAATTACTTACTTACTCGGGGACTAAAATAGGTTTGACATAATAATTTGAGACTGAATATGTTACTTAATTATTCCACAAGCTTGAATACAAAGGAGGAGGAGGAGAAAATAAGAAGCTATGAATTAACCAAAAATACGCCTTTTGTATCTTTAAATAGCCATAGCTCCTAAATTAATAATAACAACAAAGTAAGAAATACGTCACAAGATTCTGTATTAAATGAGTAAGTTTTTATAATACATGGTCACTTCTTTTTTGGTAGGATTTTTTTCCGTAGCACTCATTTGAAAATCTTTCATATTAAACAGAAAACTCGGTCTATTACTAATACTATGTTATTGTATTTAGTTCGCTAGTCAAAAAATAGCAGTACTCAAAGATAGACAAGCTGTTTGCCGAGGCTTATAAAAAAATAAGCTTGTAACCTTCACAGTTTTTTTATTAGGTAACATTTTTGTGGAACTCTATGCAAGATTTTGAAAAAATACTAAAATCTATATAACTTTTAAACTACAAGGAATCGGATTACAACTTTCGAGGTCAGATGATGGCAAATGACCTCCCCTTCAACCCTGTTCGATTTGATGCATACTTTCTGGGACACCCTATATAAAATTCAAAATATTTTTTTAAAGAAATATTACACGCATTTTACGAATTATAAATGATAATATTTTTACATGAATTATTTTACGGTATCAGCGGAATTACGTCACTTTCATGGTTCTAGATATGATATCAGAATGTACGTTTCAAATAAAAATTCGCCCCGCTTCAGTTATTGGTTGCTTTATTTTAACGTTTTGTTCGAACCAACCTAGTTCTGGAGTTTTATTGGAATTTATAACCGGTTGTAGTTCGTCTCTATTTACATTTTGTAGTCCGTTGTTTGCATGAAATGCTTTCTATGGAGTAATACTTTGCTTATTGGTTTGTTTAATGTAGCACTGTGTGGCACAAATGAAATTAAAAAATCAGGCTGGATTGATAGATAGAAGTCCGATCCAATCTTACAGGAAATCTTTGTAGTGTAGTAAGATTAACTCTCCTTCCCATCTTACTTACATATTTATTTTCTCCTTTTTTCATATTCTTCATTCATGTCTCCTCTTGACTGAAATGATATTCAATATATTTGTGTTTCGTCTGATCCTGAAAATATTAAGGTGTTTCTATATTTCTACATTTTATAACAAAAGCTACGTTTCCGTGTCTTTTTAAAAATTGAAAAAAGCCCTTTTCAGAACCTAAATAACTATTAAAATAAAACTACTTAAAATCGTGTATATTTTATTATCCCGAAAATTTTTTCATCATTTTTCAGCATTTTCATCAAACATTTATTTCAATGAGTCATAATCGTGAAAATCGAAGACGTAACACTGTCTTATAACTACTTTCAAACAATTAAAATTTAGTATAGAAGTAGGAAGCATACTATTTTTACATTTTTATAATATTTTTACAATTATCCACACAAAAATGTATATCAAACCGTGGGTAGTTTCATGAAAAGGTTCGATTTTGTTTACGAATAACGAAATAAAACACAACTTCAACAAACTCATGTGTATACAGTCATCCTAAATATATAAAAGTTAGTTATTTGTTTCATATTCACGACTGAATGAATTTACCAATCGGAATGAAAATACGAACGGAATATCTGACAGAAATCATGTATGCGATGAAGAGTTAGTCCATAAAAACTGGAAAAGTATAATTTGAATAAACGCATTTTCAACTATTCTTTCAATTGATATATATTAACCGACTTCTCATTTCAACAAAAGGTTATGAATATCAATTCGACTGTATTTTATATGTAGTAAAGTATAAGACATAAGATCCTGCAATACATCATATGTATCTTGCTGCTAGGGAAAGTCCTCTTCTACTATTTAAAAGAAGGCTTAGAGCTTGATCCACTGCGCTGCTCAATTATAGGTTGGCGGATATAAATAAATACATAAATGTGTCAGAATTTCCCGGCACATATAGGTTTCCTCATGATTTTTCTCTTCACCAAACTTCACTACTAATAATTTTACTTTAAGTAAAGTAAAACAACCTGTAAACGTCCCACTGCTGAGCAAAGGTCTCCTCTTCCATTAAGGAGAAGGTTATGGAGCTTAACGCAGGTTAGCGTGTGCCAGAATTTCTTCCGGCACATACATATTTCCTTATGATGTTTTTCTTCGAAACCTTTACTACAAACAAATTTTACTTATTACCTAATAAAAAAATATTTTATAAAATTGTACATCTCTATGCACAAGTATACAAACCATAAACCGTAAATGAAACAGAACTAAAGTGTACATTGGATTAAATAATTTGTATGTATATTCATGTACAAAAATGCTAAATAAAACATACTTAAAGTAGATTGTAAAAGACGGCGTTCTGTGGGCGTAACTGCGTTCGTGGGCATTAAATATGAAGATATCTCCCGGGATACCTTTCATTTCCCGCTATAAAAAGCATCGTATATGTATTACATACGCTGCGTATAACTTTCTGTTCTCGGTTATATTAAAACATATAGACGAAAAATATTTTAAACATGTTTTTAATTATGTTTTCAAGAGTTAGTGTGGTACAAGTATATTCACCATCAGTTGCGTAAATACACCATAAGCCTTTTTTTTTGTTGACGCAGGGTAATTCTTCATATATACACGACTCCTGGGGGGAGGTCGGGTTATGTAAGAGTGTACTCTCTAAAAACCCCTACGATGGCCGCCTTCAGCATCACTTTCGCAGCACGTCCGCTGTTCTGGAACCCTTTTTGTGGTCCCTTGAACTCCTCAGTATGTAAACATTTACATATATACATACTTAACAAGATTTGTGCAAATTCATTATAGTACCATTCATCAATAAGCAATTATAAATGAACATCGACTATGAAGTGTAGTAATTTACTTGGTTAATAATATTTATCATGAAATAAATAATTTGTACATGTCATTTTTATGTTTGTAGTGTTCTTCAAGTATTTCAATTACTTACTACGCATTAAGATTACTAAAGTAAAATATTATGATTAAAAGACAATTTGTTAAAAGACAAAATGTTAGTTATTTTTGTCTCTCCGTGATCTCGCAATTATTTTTTTATATCTATTAGTCTATTCATACGACTAACATCCCAAATCTAGAAATATACCTACAAATTTTAACATTTTAGGTAGTCTTTCAAAAGTAATGCTGGCTAAAATGTTCAAAGTTCAGTCCTTTGAGATTTGAGAGTTTTCCTCGAATACGAGATTTGACAAAGTCATTGAAATTTACAAAGATATACCTACTTTAGGACTTTTTTAGGGTTTCGTAGTCAAAACGGAACCCTTATAGTTTCGCCATGTCCGTCTGTCTGTCTGTCTGTCTGTCCACGGCTTGTTGCTCCGAAGTCCTTAATACTAGAAAGTAGAACCATTTTTCCGAACGAAAAGCCATTTCCGAAATATTAGGAACTCTTCCTGCGCGTGGCTCGACGCGCACGTGGCTAATCATAGTTATTATTTGTAAATTAAAGTTTTACGATTGAAATAAAAATACATTTTCGAACAGCTGCTTAAACGTCGCATTATCACAACTTAATAAGACCGTAAAAGAGAACGGACTATCAAAAATCGCAGATATTTTTCCAACGAGGAACTATGAAATCGAAAATAGGCTATTTAGAAAGAATACGTACGCTTAGTGCTTTCAACAGAACCTATTTCTATTTCAGAAACAGTCCACTTACATTGAATAGGATTTTCCAATACTATTTCTATAACAATTTTACAAACAAATAAGCTGATTTCGTTCCGACAATAATAGAACTCTATGCAATTCTGCAAAGTTTTTTTATTGCCTTATATCGCAACAAAGCAACGTCACTTGTAGAAATTTATTTTTACAAGAGATTTATTCTTCTATTGAAAAAAATAGCAAGAGAACATTTGTGGCTTCATTCGTTATTAATTGGTCTTTATTCGAGCTAGTCAAGTTGCCTACAGCTATGCTCTATTACAAAGAATCATTGGCTACATATTTTATGCCTACTTGTAAAGTTGATAGCGAATTTTAAGCCTCTTAAAATAGCAACGTTGTAACATTCTTGAAACTAACTAGTTCATTTCTGCTTTGAAATTCGATAAGCCGGTGTCATACTAGCGATATCGCGAATTCGACTCAACAAAATACGTAAACAAAGGCCAAAAAAACGCTAAATGAACGTGATCACTTGTTGTGTTTAGTGCAATTCCATTCGAGTTCTTTATGAGAAGAAATGTCCAATGGCAATAGTAGGTAAAATAATATAGAAGCCACCAATCACACGCGCCTCTGTCCTCTATTTGTCAATTGTCATTGGTTGTTGACAATGATCTCTCAACTACACACTCAAAATTATGTTTTATAATTTTTGCAAGAGATGGCGCTGATTCTAGTCCACGTGACGTTTACTTTAACGCTATCTAATGGTGAGAAAGACTTGTATTAGACACACTAACAGCCACTGTTGCGCCAAATCATATCGCATTCGCGTTTCATCGCTCTGCAGTCATAAGATTCAAATTAGGAATAGGCTCTTCTGAGTATTATGTGACATTTGAAACGATTTATTCCGAGAAATAATTCAATTTTGTGACGTTCAAAAGTCAGTTTTAAACACTTTTTTGACAGACAAAAATTGCGGAAACAAAATTTTATCATCTGTACAAGCCCTTAGTTGTATAAAATTAATTTTATTTAAGTTATCTATATAAAATGAGTACAAAAAAATCACGAACTTAGAAGTTCAATTGCATTCAATTAAGGCAGACACACAAAGATATTACGCCCAACAAATTACGTACTAGAAGGCCAAAAAAGCGAAAATTTTTGCCAGTAATTCTGCATTTCGATTTTTCTATGGCATTGTTCCCAAAACCTTTGATAGTGCCTTCATAGCGTCCCGGTGTTTTGCATAATGTTAGGGCCGAGGAGATTGTTTCGCCTTTGTTGCTACGTGGATTACCTCGACATGAATTTATACGATGGTTACTGTGACCATTTTCTACATTAAAAACTGGAGACATAAAAATAAAACCAGGTCGAACATTCATGACAGTAATAGAGAAAAAAGGTCACTGGTTAATGTTTCCTATATTTCTAGTTGTTTAATAAAATTGCAATTGGTTGCCTGGTTGTAAGTTTTCTTTATTTCTGGTTGCCTAGTTACACTGCAAAAAAACGTCACAATCGCTGACAATCCTTTATTCTTGGTCGTAAAAATAAAAATGTTTTTTCGCCGTTATAACTTACTTCCTAATCAAAGGCATATTTTGGGACACTGAGACACTCAATTGAAAATAGGGACTATCCCATTCAAAACGGGACATCTGGTCACATCAGCGATGGTTGGCTTTTTGGAGGCTTTCGTCCCGGTAACATTATTCGGCGGTCTGTTGATTTTCGACCTAAGTTTTTTTAGGTTAGTTCAGTTCGTATTTTTCTGTCAATTGTATTCTTTTTTTGGAATAGGGAATTCTTTGAGATGATCTTTTCGGTTAATTCAACTGGCGCAATAATTGTGATATGTTTTTTAAGAGTTTTAGTTTTGAATGGTGATATACATGGTAAGATTTTGCGTAAATTTGCGATAAATACCTACCCAACATCTGGGTAATACGAATACACGTATTAAAATCTATTTATACACAAGTTTATCACCTGAAATAAGAAAATTAATAGCAAGACAAGTAATACTATGGATATATGTATATCCAAATATTTTTTAATCAAGATATACCCAATAACGTTTAGGTAAAAATAAAAACTTCGCCATATTAAAAATATAAGAAGTCTAAAAGAATTTTTATTTCCAGCAAACTCAATTTAATTATACGCGACCAGAAACAGGTACTTAAAATGACGAAATCTTATAATATTTTATTACGAACTTTACAAATTAATTGAATTGAAGCATTACAAAACTTAAGGTAATTTTATAGCGGAGAATTTCAAAGGTTTCTTCATAAAGTTTTCTCATGAAGAAAAATAAAAAATATTATTAAGTTAAAGCCATTTGATCATTTCTCTTCTGATTTTTATATTTAAAAATATATAATAATTCGCTCTGACTTTGGCTTCCTACGCGAGTAAATTTTCAATTTTTTTTTTTATAGAATAGGGGGCAAACAAGCCGACTGATCACCGGTAACTTCACTCATTTCTGTGAGGCCGTGGTATCACTCCGGTTGAACCGGCCCATTCGAACAAATGCATGGTTCTCCCACGAGAAATTATGTACCATGATAAGTTATGATTTCTTAGGATTTAAACAGACTAGGGCCTATTGTACCTGAGACTTATGATCCCTAAAGGAATCTTCGTCCGTCCAAATTTATCGTTTTAAACCGTGATTTTGAAGCGTAATTATTATAGTATAAAATCGTTTTTTAGGATTCCGTAGTCAAAACGGAACCCTTATAGTTTCGCCATGTCCGTCTGTCTGTCTGTCCGCGGCTTTGTTCCGAAGTCCTTAACACTAGAAAGCTGAAAACGGCATGAGTATACATATGAATCACGCCGAGAAAGTCGTACAATAAAATCTTGAAAAATAATTTTTGTTAGGGTCTCCCTATATGTAAAGTGAGACCAAAAAATTTTTTTCTAGTTTTTCCCATAGTGTGGGGTATCGTAGGGTAGGTCTTTTAAAAATATTATAGGTGTGGGAAAACCATTTTTCCGAACGAGGAACAGTTTCTGAAATATTAAGCTTCTAAGTGTCAAATTTTCTTAGAGTCAAGTGTCCCCCCCCTCTATCGACTAAACTACTGCTTCT
>DVXP01003689.1:0-11039 GCA_018235645.1 Junonia grisea
GAGCTAATCTAATCACGCTAAAAATATTCTATAAATAATATAACAATCAACAAAGGACATGCATGACTCATAAGCACAGCCGCGCCCGGTTAAGTCCCAGCGACTCCTCCGAACTCATATAAAACGACTCGGGACATTCTCAATTTAGTTTTTATTCAATATTCGAGGGAGGTATGAAATTCTAACAATGTTTCACTTAGAGGGGATTATGTTTATAGCTGTGCTCTTTGCGGTGAACGCGTCGGTTATTGTTAATATTTACGACGACGGTAAGTTTCTTTTATTTCGTTATCCTTGCTTTTTAAACGAAAATTCTATTCAGATTTTTTCATTCATCCCTTTCATTAATTTTAATGATAGCATATATACATAGTTTTAACCGCACTCGGATATATTAATTGTATTTATGAGCTATAATCAGCCAGTGAACATGCGAGAATATTATGAAATAATTATGACACAAATCAATAAGATTTCAAATGTATTTTGTTGCCAAAATAAACTCGCTTCCGCTGGTCTCTACTATCACAGCTACGTTTTTTAAACACTTATTCTCTAATAACTTTGAGATAAAACCTCTAACTTTATAATGGAGAATGTAAGGTATAGTAAACCTTGCTACTTCCATGGATAGATTTTACTACATATACTTTGTCCACGGCTTATTTCGAATAATTTGATACGAAAATTTTACTCTATTTCAGATTTGGAGCACAACACAATACACAGTTTAGAGAGTTGCAACTTTCGCGAGTGTGACCAGCGGTGTCGCCGCATCGGGTTTCCTGGAGGCGCGTGTGTCGGAGACCGTTGCAAGTGTGACATAAGACAAAATAATGGTCAGTATACACAACACTATAGTAAAGCTGATATATGAATGGGTTGTTTCTCTACTTTTCTTTTATTTCATCTCAGATTTGGACGAAAATCTAGAAAGTTGCAACTTCCGCGAGTGTGACCAGCGGTGTCGCCGCATCGGGTTTCCTGGAGGCGCGTGTGTTGGCGACCGTTGCAAGTGTGACATAAGAAAAAATAATGGTCAATATACACAACACTATATTAAAACTGATATACCTACTAATGGGTTGCTTCTCTACTTTCCTTTTGTTTTATGTCAGATTTGGAGGAGAATCTGGAAAGTTGCAACTTCCGTAAGTGTGACCAGCGGTGTCGCCGCATCGGGTTTCCTGGAGGCGCGTGTGTCGGCGAACGTTGCAAGTGTGATATTATACCAAATAATGGTCAGTATTAAATAATAAATAATTTATATTCTATAGATTTTCGGTTTCTTCTCTTCCAACAAAGTATAGATTCTGATTAAAGTACGAGACTAATGGTGCTCTTATAATTTTAAATGAATATTATACATTAACTAAAATAATCCGAAAATTAAAAATAATTGTACAAATTTAGATTTAGATTAGGTTAGATTGTATATTTAACTTTTAATAATTAATTGTTAATCAAGTATAATATATATTATATAAAAGACTTGTTTTTGCGACTTAGTTTAATCCCATGATTTTACAAAAAGTTTTTTGTTTAAATAAACGAGTGTCTAAGTATTAAACTAACTCATATCTTCACAAAATAATGATGTAATTAAAAATACAAAGTTATATTTAGTTAAAATATTTAAATAAATTGTATTATGTAATATACATACAATACATACATATATCTAGATGACTATTGTTCGCGAGTAAAATTAACGATGGTAACATTCTATTTATATTAATTTTACTGGTCTTCACACATTTAAATTTCCTGGTTATACTTGTAATGGTTTTTAAAGATAGTTCTACAGTTTGTCGATGTTTGTCATTTTATTGCTAATGCTATACATTATGAATAATTCCTAATATTTTAAATGCGACAGTAGGTGTGTTTGCTTGATATGTATTTGATTTTTTATTTGCTTGTTCCGATTTCATATAGAGCAGTGCAAATAGGTTTTGGAAAAAAATTAATTTAAGAAGTGGGAAGTGGGAAGGGGGGAGGGTTTTATGTTAAAAAACGGTTTATGTTGTTGTTTTTTTTGCTAAAAATGTTGTATGGCAAAGTTGTAGATAATAAAAAGATCTAAAACTTTTGAATTTGCATTTTATCATATAACCTCAAAATACTACATGAAAAAGTAAAAAAAAAATCGAATTTTTGTTTTTTTTTTTTTATTTTTATCTATCACTGAAAATATAATTTATTCACGAAATTCAGTGTAAACGTGTAATTGGTTTATTATTATTTATCTTTAAAAAATAGAGGTTTAATACTTAAAGTAATTAAAGTTACAAGTGGAGGAGCCATATTTGATGGCTTCCATACAAATACAACTCAGTTGTAACTTATCTGTGAATAAAATTAGTGATTGTTTATGTTATAGAAGTAGAAGAAAACGATATAGATCAAAGTCTACGTGGTTGCAACACTCAGGCCTGCGACCAACTCTGTCGTAGAATGGGCTACACTGGCGGAGAGTGCATTGGCGACCGCTGCCAGTGTGAGAACTTCCTTAACGCTAGAGGTAACAATTATTATCTAAATAATAAGCTACTTATATTCATATAGTATGACGTAAATGCTAATAGGCACCCCAAAATAATTTATTCTTGTTATGACCTCTGAAGAGGGAAAATAAATAACAAAACTAGTAAAACAGAATTTAAGTCGACGAATTTTATAATATTAAGTTAAATTAGAAAATATTTTTAATGAAATGATTGGATGAGACTGTGTATGGTAATATACGGATCGTATCAATTATTTTAAACAATAAGTTCAAAAACTTAATCCCGACTACTTAAAAGTACATATGAAACAACAAATATAAGAGCCGTGGTCATACTTAGCCATTTTAAAGAAAAAAAATTAAATAATTTAGATTAACACTTAAAACGGTATTATATTTTCAGCTAATAAAACATATTCTATAAGCGAAGAAACAAATGATATAAACAATAATAACACAAGCAACGAAGCCGTAGATATTTGCAACACAGACGCATGCGAGATTGCCTGCAAAGATATCGGCTATCCTGGAGGAGCCTGCATCAAAGAAACTTGCAAATGTACTCAAAAAGGTATAGTATTGATGTTACCCAGAACTTTTCAAAAGAAATAGTACTAGCATACTAATTCCAGTAAAAGGGTTATCTGTGTATACGTGTATAAGCACGTACATAAATTGATTGCTGAAATCTAATACTATTAGTATTATTTCTATTGAAAGTCATAAAAATATTTGTTATCCCTATAATATAGATGACAAATAGTTTTCTATAGCAAGGGGCGGAAAGCGTGGAAAAACAAAAAATATAAGGAAAAAATAAAACTTTTCTAAAAACGAATAACTATGAAAGATTATCCTGGATATTAAATTAATCATTTCTCCAAAACAATTCATAGTGCCAGTGAACAAAGTGGGATTGCAATACTGCGACGTCGTGGCCTGCAACAACATGTGCCACAGAATGCACTACATCGGAGGCATGTGTTATAACGGATCGTGCAAATGCTATTAAACTTTCTTTAATTCTTTTCATGTTATACCTATGTTATGAATAAAATGAACAAATTGTATTATTCATATTTTCTTTTATTTTATTTAGTTTTAAAATTGTAAACGTTTTAAATAAAGCTTGTTTTAAGTATTATCTAACTGTTAACACTATTTTTACACTCTACTATTACTACTATACTACTACTGTCTATTACAACACTGTTTACTCTCGAATCATCATACTTTCATATTAAATTAAAGAGAGAGAAACATGGTGAATATTCTAATATTAGTCAATACCGAACCTTGCAAAAGTGACAATAACTATAACAATGGAATAAAAATAGATCCGGAAAACAGAGTCGCGTTGTCGATGCAGTAATGGTTGTAACTGTAGTTATTACTTTCCGAGATCACAATAGTTTCGGTAGTGCACTGATACGCTGTCGGGCAACATATTGGTGTGGTGTACTATAAAACCTACTAAAAATAAGTTTAGTAACTTACTACATACTTAAAAATACAAGAAAATATCTTAATAAAATAAGACAGCAGTTGTAATGAGACATAGATTAGCGCAGATTTTGATATATACAGTCCCTGTCCAATTTATTAGGGATGATTGTCACATTTGGTTGTCACTTGATTGTTTATTCAACTAATTTCTATGGCAAATTAAGCACATTTTGTTGAAAAAGGTATATGTTATATTATTCCAGGTTTAATATTTAATGAATTTAACAAGTTACTAGACTGATACTTTAAATCATTTTTCTAAAAAAGCCATTTTGTTTCTATGAAAGCGATAATTGAGGTAACCGAGTGCTGTAGTCAAATGTTTTAAAACTTTTTCGATCCAATGCTTTTCCAACATTTTTTGTTAAGAATTAAAATAAAAGTATTTAATAATAATGAATCAGCCATTTTTGCTTAAATTTATTGCAGTTCTTTATGGTTAATTTACAATACATAGCGATATTATCGAAAAATCTTATCTTAACAAGAGCTTAGCTGCAGACGCGATTTGTACATTCTGTCCAAAACAACGAGATAGAACCATCGGAGAAAAAATGTTAGAAACTTTTGCATTTCGGATATTGTGCCTCTAGTCATTAATCTTATATTTTTATACATTATTCAGTAAAATACTAAAATATTACAATATTTTTACAATAAATGTTGTAATGTAGTAGTAGTGCTACTGCACTACAACATTTATTGTAAAAAATATTGTAGATTTCAGCTGTAGCCTAGGAATTATTCCTATATGAATGCCATTGAAAACATATGGATACTAATGACGCGAGCAGTTCCCAAAAAAGTAATCAATTTGATGAAAAAATTGATAAAAATATTACTAAATTCATTATCCGCTACATCATAACCTTGGATTGCAAACATCTTCAAAAATTTATATTATTGGCAAGTCCCATTGCGTAGGAGATGAAACTGTTTAGCAAGGTAGCATAATCAAATATGAGTAAATTTCATGTGACCATCTTTAAAGTTTAATATCAAAAAATATAAAATACTGTACTTTTATTTATTTACTGTTTTATATCGATACTTAAACTCTCTTTTTAATTATATATACCAAGTTTATAGAAACTGAGCAAATAATAAACAAAACACCAGTTAAGATCAAAAACTAAAACTCTTTAAGCCGTCCCTAATAAACTGGCCAGCTACGGTAATCTATACTAATATAAAGAGGAAATATTTGTTTGTTTGTTTGTATTGAATAGGCTCCGAAGCTACTTGACCAATTTGAAAAATTCTTTCACTGTTGCGAAGCTACGCTTAAAATTTTTCAATTTCCGCTACGCAGACATATGTAGAAAAATTACAGGCGTGAACAAAGTTGTGGTCAGCAGCTAGTATCAAAATAAAATTATAAATAAAATAATATTGAAACATTTGTTTTATCTCTTGCTATTGTTTTAAGCTATGTTAAGATCCTTTTTGAGGCGGTCCTTCATGCTTCGCACGACAAACTACAAAAAATATTATAATACGCCTTGTGCATTTGCATACACAATCAAAACCAAAATAGGTATAATACTATGTAATAAAATTTATAGAATTTTCTAGAAATAAGTATGAGGCGTATACACACACTTGACGTTTTTATGCTTGAGTAAGCAAGTACAAGAGTTTGTAACAAGAAATTTTCAAAAGTAATTTCAAAAATCCGCAATCTGTTTTGTACGTTATAAAGGTGAATTGTTAGTTGGAATATAATAATGTTTAAGTATGTTATTTTGGTCTATCACGATTCATTAAAAATAAATATTTATTCCCTGCGTTAATAGTGTTTTATAAAACAAAAATAATCTTTATAATTTATATTGTTTAAAAAAATGTTTTGATATTGTGTATGCTTCTTTAGATCTTAAAAATAATATATAAAGACTCGAAATAACAATGAGAATACTATAGGAAAAAATTTTGTAGGAGTTCACTTCATTGTGAAAATTCAACAGTTTAAACATGGTGGTTACAACGTGCGACGATAACAATAAAACGGACTCAAGTCTACAGACCTTATCTCTAGCTGTACAGGAGTCAATTAAAAATATAATAAAAAAAGAAAATTACGCTAAATATGACGTGATAATAAGAGGCTTCGACACACGAGGCAACAATTACTTGGGTAAGCTTTACGAAATTGACATAATCGGAGAAACAGCGGAGTGCAAAAAGGAAACAAACATTTTCGTGAAAGAAAGTGTGCATTTAAAAAATTTCGAGTTCATCAAAGTTGTAGATTCATACGCCAAAGAAGTGTTTATTTATACTGATTTATCAAAAGTATTTACGTATTTACAAGATCTGGCGAATGTACCACAGGAAGATAGGTACAAAATTGCAAAGGCATATAATGAAACGAGTACTAACGCTATAATACTCGAAAATCTATCTAAAAGAGGCTTTAGGACGTACAATAAAATGGAACCTGTGTCTAAAAAATACCTAGAATTAGGTGTTCAACAATTAGCCAAGTTTCATGCACTTACGTTTGTTGTTGATCATAAAATGCCGGAATACTATAACAATAAAATCAAAGTGTTGAAGAGTCCATTTTGCTTCGATAAGGACTGGGAAGGATTGATGCGAAATGTATGTAGACATGTGGCGAACCTTTACGAAGATAATGAAGTAAAGCAAAAAATTCAAAACTTTTTACCAATTCTTTTAGAAAAAACACCAAAATACTGTAACGATCAATCTACCGTTAGATGCACGCTGACGCACGGAGATTTTAAAAAGAATAATATACTGGTACGCTTTGAGGTGAGTACAGTTTAAAATAACAAGCTTATTATTATTAGAGATTTCTTTAATGTTTGGAATGAAAATATAATATCCAATTTAGAAAAAAAAATTCAAATTTGAATTCTGTTGATTTCAGAATCAATGCATTCAACTTCATATTTATATGATAGTCAATTTATGACATTTCTTAATATTCCAGAACGGGGAACCAATGGAAATCGTACCAGTCGACTACCAATTCATGAACTACGGATGTCCGATCAAGGATTTCTTCTTCTTTATATTCACTTTGACAGATCCGGAACTTAGAAAGAAACACTTGAACGAACTCAAGGAGTTATATTTCGAGACATTGTCAAGGTTCCTGAAGTACTTCGATTTAGAGGTGGAGGCTGTATACCCGCGGCAGGAGTTCGAGAAAGTCTATAATGAGTGGATGGATTACGGACTGATGATCACATTGTTCGTATCACTTGTTACGTTTACACCTGACAATGGCATCGATCTTGCCAATCTAAACCTATCAGAGGTACCATACTGTCCTGACAAAATATATGATGATGTATTTCGTGGGCTTATAGATGATTTTATTGAATGGGGTTATTTGTAGAGAATGGAGTTTTTGTTCTACGATTTGCGGACAGAAAGACATAGTGAAACTAAAAATTGTCTTCATTTTATTACGCATATGGAAGATTTTATTTTAGGACTTTGTCGTCGAGATTACCAAATATAATAAAGAATTGGTTATATACTTTGATTTAATCAAAATATGTGGAAAGTGTATGTCACCCAAGTAAACGAAGTTTTGCTATCCCTTAAGTTGTTTTTAGTTATGTACCTAACTCGTATTAAATTAATTTTAATACCAATCCCTATTTAAGTTTTAGTTATTACATTTATTATAATTTAAACAATGATATCATAATAAATGAATAAGAATAAAAGTTGTTTTGTACTTATTATTAATGTTTTTACCCTAAAACTATTTTAGTTACAGCGACTATGCAACTGTTACCTCGTATTCATGTAATAACATATATATGATCAAGTTTAGAAATCACTAATCAAGTTAAGGAATTTTTGAAAGTAGATAGTTCATTCACTAATTATACTAAAATGTTATATTCTACTATCATCACGCTACTAGAAATATGAGAAAAGCAGTTTTCACAAGCGCAAGTGCAAGTGTGTACACCTGGCGCAACTACTCTTTTAATTTCAAAATTTTAGTGATCTACACCAAGTTTACCTACACCTTGGTCGTCGTATTTAAAGTTTAATTTGTCAATCGCTACACACACACACACACACACACACACACACACACACACACACACACACACACACACATACACACACACACGTACGCACGAAACATACATTTCAAAATTCTTAATATGAATTAATGTTCTACTATTCGTCTAAAGCGACCGAGTTGTTGTGTGGAATCTTCACAGAATCAAATCAAAAAATACTTACATATATTAAAATTTCTGTTTTAGAATAACTGACAGCATTTTATTTACTATTTCTTTACTTTACTTTATTTATTTATCCATGCGTGGATCCTACATTAAAATTTAATTAATAATTTTCCAGATTTATGTGGAACAATAAGTATAATGAACTATTTATTTCATTGTTTTCTTCAGTCATAAACACGACGTAGATTCAAAGTAGCTGTGATGAAATTGCTTGCCAAATCGTTTGCGTAAACGAGGGCTACATTGGAGGCATGTGTAAAGACTACGATTGCCTGTGTTTCTGATACAAAATATACATTAACATTTAGCTATAAGGTATAAGGTTTCCCTAAGTACCTACATAATTTTACCACTAAACCGCTTTTTACTGTACTGTAAGCTTCTCTAATATTTTTGTTTTACATTTTATATTTCAAGCACTTTTTTACAATTTAATCACCAATGTATCTATATTTAAAAAAAAATCTATTAATCTTTGTTGTATATATGAAGGTAAACAAGAAAATAAATAGCTAAAAACTAAGAGGTTTTCTAACGTGACCTGACTTCTATTCCAACTAAAATACAAGCAATATTTCAACAAAAAAAAACTTAGATTTCTTATCTAAAAAAGGACTCGCTATAACTGCGACAAGAACCAAAAGGAAAACTGACTTCGTTCAATATTAACACTGAACGTCCGGTGAAAATGACCCTGAGTCGGCCAAGACTGTAATTTTCTATTTACGACCCATAAAGGCTTTCATTTCTAGCCACTTGCTATTGGAAAAGCTATCCTACACCGAGTGTTCGATGTAATCTATCGTTTTGGAACGAATAAGCAATAGAAGATAGTATGCAGCTGTTTGGCTTTATTTCAAGTTCTTTTGGACAATTCATAATTGTTTTCAATTCAATATTGCTTTCTTCGATATAGATACGTACTTCATAGAAAATCGGAACATCGTGTTATGTGATATTTATAATCACTAAAAACTCCTGCGATGATTGTCATTGTCATCAGTAGAGATAGAGAGAGGCTGCAGGTGTTGGGGGATTTACCCATAGATCCATGAGGCCCGGACCCAGGGCGTCACATTTTAAAGATTGAAGAGAGTGTTGACCTTTTTTTTAGCTCAATTTGTATAAGTCGCATAGAGGACGGCCAAGCCAGGGGTTCCGTATGAATCAGGGCGTAGGGCGGCACTTGTGTTAAATCTACCACTGGCTGCAGGATTAGTTTCGCATAAGCATCCACCGCCTCCCCCGTATGTTTTGAGACCTAAACCGCTTATTTTAAAGAATTCTAGTAAAGATAGATTGGACATCGAAAAACACTCATGCAGGCTTTTGGTATTCTGGTGCCTGGTCATTTATAACATAAACTATAGGTTTACGTAATTTCTGTAACCAAAAAACATTATCTCACAAACCCTACAATGTGAAGGAAAGATCAAAAAGGCACAGTGTGCGCCGTCTTACAAAAGCAATTATACTAAGAGTGGCAAAACTTTCAACATGTCACTAGCCATACATAAATCTAGAGCGAAATTCAAAACATGTCAAGCGAAACCATTTCATATCAGAAAGCAGTCCCAACATGCGTACGTGACTCATATTAATTCCGGCAAGTTTTAATTAGCGGCCCGAATTCAAAGCTACTTACAACTAAGTTAATTAACTAACTCTGAAGAACTAACCTTCATGAGAGGAACAAGACCGTGGCCAAATTATTATAATCTACAACTGTTCGCGCTTTATTCGGCAAGTTTCTGCCGCGAAATTTTCCACGTTCTTACTAAATCTTAACCAAATAATATTATATTTTCAATCAAATTCTAGCTTTGTTTTAATCGACAGTAAAATATTCTTTTGAACCACAAACCTGGCATTGATATTTAAAGTGTTGTTTATGTCTTTTAAATCATAATAAAACCTTCGTTACAATTTTTACAAAATGTACCTACTTAGGTACTACTAATTCATTAAAAACGGTCATGGGTGATCCGTTTCACTATAGTATTGAATTCTCGACGTGAGAATCTCACTCGCATTTTCCTTGGTATATTAATTTATCAATGTTCTTTCTTTATTTTAAATTAAAATATTTGAGTAAACAATCCCTTAAAACAGCACGTTTATCTAAATAAGTTTTTGTAGATAATAACTATAGTTTTGTTCTTTCTTATTTTATTCCGAGATACGAATAGGTAAAGGTTTTATCAGCGTCTCTGTCTCGTAGGAACATTTCTATATTTTTCTCAGAAAATATTGTAACTTATTTCTATTTGATATCTCGTCGCATTCACTAAACTATGTATATTCTTGTTTGGTAGTTTATTGGTTTTAACACGCTTTCGCATGTTGTATTTATTCGATATAAATAAAAAAATATTTTCTTTTATTAACCTGCTTACTACGAGGCTGTAGAGTACTACTTGTATTCTACAGCCTCGTAGAAAGCAGGTTAACTATCAATGTTGTTATGAGTGTTAACTTGTAAACGCATAAAATTATAATTATTAAACGGTTTTATTTAGCTCACCCCGTTTGTTTTTATTTATTCTTGGGTCAAATTTAGTAATTCAAAATTCACCCTCTTCCTGTCAACCGATTGATCTGAAATTTTGTATACACTTTGGATTTTGGTGACAATACAATTGTGTTTATTCATTGTCATTATAAATTCAAGATGGCGGCCGCTACAAAATGGCGGATAAGGTAGGTTTTATCAATCCCATCAATATGGGTATCAAATGAAAGTGCTCAACCAGTAGAATACAATGTACTATATAATA
>DVXP01003690.1:0-11037 GCA_018235645.1 Junonia grisea
GGTCTTATTTGGTTTTTTGTTTATATTCTATTCTAGAAGTTCTTTATTTCAAATGTACTTCTACTTTTGAAAGATTAACATTCGGAAACCCATACATCTATTCCTGATCTAAGATCCGGGATTGGAAAAAATATACCCTCATCTGTTCATAAAATGACGAACTGAAAAATGGGCAGATTTTAGTGTGACGAAGATTTAAAAACAACCTCTGCCAACATAAGTTTGCTGAAAAAAAATCGTACATCGGTTACCACACTAATCTCAGCTTATTACATTTTCTTAGCTTATACATCAAAACACAATGCGAACTCACACAATACACGCAATCATTACGCTACTGTAACATAAACATACAAAAAAAAAGAAATTCATACGCTTGTCAACACAGGCCTGTACTGTGACAACATTTTTTTTTATTTTAATCACGCGTACAAATGAATGTTACGAGGACACTCACGGAAGCATCCACATTGTCTTGCTGTAATATTGTCTTACAGAGAACACTTAAATTCACCACCCACCTCCCACTGTTTACTGCTCTCCTAGTACTCGTTGTTAACTGTTATAGGACAAATGGTAGCTTTTTAAATGATATGTCAACAGTAGTTACTGTTTAGTTAACAGATTGCTTTGTTTTATTGATCATTGTGTTCTTATTAATTGTATTTGAGTGTTTCATATTGTACACTTTAATAAGTATTGGAGTCAGTAGGTAATTACTTGATTATAATAACTTCTTTGGAGGGATTACTTTTTCGGGTTTCTAACGTTAACTTTTGTATACAGCGAATTATGAATAACATTTTTTTCATCGAGAAAATAGAAAATTATTTAAAATGTATTCAAATCGCATATAAATTTCTAAAGACCCAAGGTTTCGATAGTTTTTAAGTGGTCGTTGTCGCGGGTCGGTCCTTAACCTGATACCTACGTGATTCGAATACGCTTTAAATAGTTTTATGCTTATGCTATTCTGAAACGCTTTTACATCAGGTTTAATGTAAAAACGTATTTTAAAAATAAAAAATCACCAATTCGTTTTCTTATGTTGGTAAGTAATAACATATTTGGCACCAAACAGAATCCAACACTTAAGGATGTGAGTTATCGATTGGTAGCCCTTAAATCGTCCATAAAAACGTCCTCATCCCTTCATTAAGGGCCCTTGCACACTTTCCCCGGAATTGTCCCCTCGCCACAATAGTCGTAACTAACGTCAAGCGGATCGCCGTTTAAATGAAGCTTACGATTCTAAGGATATGCCATAGAGTATGTAAATTGTAGAAAATCTTTTATTCTTAAGTCAATTTTTAAAGCGTGTTTACTAAGATGTAGGTAATATTGTACCTCTGTCCTTCTTTGAGATCTTGGAGATTATCCTCCCGTATGTCTAGATGTAGACACTATTTGTTTATCGTTTTATAGATCCAAGGAAGTATTTTTACAAAGCTTATAATTTTTGTTTTCAAAACTACATACGATTCAAACATAATAACTTATACAATTTAATCTAAGATAACTGTAAAAGACTTTAACTTCTCGAATGAAAAACTATTACTTGCTACTATACTTCCCTACTCTAATTCAATGCGTCACTTCTGTGTGATCACTGTTCCGTGTCGTGCGGGCTCAAGGGAGCACGCATCTGTCAAAGTATTGCTCCCTAAGTTGCAACTCCTCGACCCCTCTGCGCGCCTGGTAGCATGCAAACGCGTTAATACGCTTTGACCGTGCAATAAAAGAGGTATTATGCGTTCTACTGTTACTTTTATGAGCATGACGTCATCAATTCAATATGGCGTATTATCTTCTTATATGTTTGTAAGTTGGAGTTCTATGCGTTCTTAAACTATTGTTCCATTGTGATTGTGAAAGTTTAGATCTTACGAGGATATCCACAAGGATTTCTGCCACGAAAATGTTATATATATATAAATGAGAATTTATGTTTATATGTTTCCCCTGAGACGTATGACTTTTAGTTGTGAATGAAATCGCGATAGTTTATTTATTTCTCAGAACAACTTAAAATAAACTCATAATGCTAAGTACTATTTGACTATTACAAGGTATTGTAATCGCTATATTTATAATAATAGAACCTCTTTTCTCTGATTAAACTTGAAAAAAAAGCAGGATAAAAAATGTTACGAAAAACCGTAAAGTAAAAACGCAGCATAATGTTCCAGCATATAATGCCCGAACTTAAAAAAATTTCGGCTTAAAATTAAAACTTTCGTCTTTTGTTCGAAATATTCGGAATAAAAACGTAGAATTTTAATATTTCACGAAAATGGGAATAAACAAAACGTACATGCACGCACTTTGAGTTTTATATGTTTGATCGATATTGGAAAAAAACATATATTTGTACGTAATAAATGTAAATAGGTTTGTTTTGTGCAAACTGCGTTCTCTAGGGAGCCGAAATGCAAGGGGTCACTCGTGCCACCCGGCATCCCCTTCCATTGTTCCCCCTGAGTGCGATACATGCCTTTATTACCTGACTGCACACATCGCGTGATTATTTGCTACGGTACGAACATTTCTATCAGAATACGAGACTTTTAAAATCGTTTCTAGAAAAAAAAATCAGATATTGAACTTCGTAAGGAAGCAATATTTTAACAGATTTTGGGAGCTACTGAACAGTTTTCAATGAAATTTAACAGTACATCTAAAATTACTTAATTTTATTTAAATACTACGTGAAGAAAGAATGCATATAATATGAAATTTTTTACGAACGAGTAGAAAGCAAATATAAAAATTTTGTCGTCTGTTTAGAATCCTAATCCTAATCGTAATCATATATTTTACATAGATATCACATTTACATCTTTCACCTAAAAGGTTATTTTATAGGGTTCTTAAAAAGGTTTTCGTCCTAAAATCACAACCCATCAAAGAGCTTCTCCTTAACGGCTCCATTTCTGAGCCATTTCTTTTTTATTTTGAATTTTCGTAATAGCATCTCCATTTGGAATTTGCGATGTAAAAGCAATATTTATTTAAATATTCGTACATTTCGTAACGTAACATCAGATGTATATTTTATTAACAATTCAACGTCTCGCTAAATATTTCGCTTGGCGACTTCCATACTTCGCAAAGTCGGGACACAATTCAGCCCATATTTGATCGAACTCCCGTATTTATTTAGTCGGCGCTCAGCGAGAAACCTAAGACGGGGAGCGTAATGGGGTCCACCTAAGTACATTCTTTTTAAAACTTACCCTTTTATTTGCAGCCAGCATTAACTTTGTAAAAGATTTTCTCATTCGGCTACACAACGAAAAAGAAATAAAACTACAATTAATTTACTTTAATCCCACGCAATCTATCACCGTTTAAACACTCTAAAATTTGGCTCATTATGAATCAATTAATCAAACCTAAACGCCTAACCAAAATCGAGTTAAGAGCCGCAAATAATAGCCCGGTTTCTAGCGAATAGCAATTTAATCAGAAGTTTAGACAGCACGTCAGGCAAGGTCTTTGATCGCGTTGTTATTGTTAATATCAACACGTGCACACGCGATACACACGCGGCCCTAGTTAAGTAAACATTACACAATAAATAACCCAGCGGTACGCTGCGGTGTATCAAACCTCGTTGATAGTTAATTGAATGAAGAATACAAAGCGTAAGCCTCGCTGAATGACTAGGAATTAAAAAAAAAACGTGTTCCGAAATGGAGGAAAAAAAAATTAAAGTGCCTACGTTACGGCTCGTTTTACATGAAAGGTTTTTTGTGAACGCACCGGTGACTCCTTTTGAATGTTTTATTGAGGTAAACTATGTTATTCGTGTCATAACCAGAGTGCAATATTGAAAACGTTACAATAGCCAATTTCGATACGTGAACGCTGAATGAAATTTATTTTTTATGAAATACGCCGCTTGTTAGATGTGATTTGCAAATCTTTATACGTGTTTTTGTATAGTATGAAAATAGGTCGTAAAATAAATTTAATACCGTGAGATGATTAGATCCCTATACAGAAAATATGTCGAGTGAAACCGCAAGGGTCAGCTAGTCAATACTAATAGGTCAATGACCTGTGGATGATAAGCAGATGTACGTACGAATGAATTCAGCTGATTGATTAAGAAAGAGTTTTTATATACCCCATAGTAAATCCCTTCATCGGTGCCCTACTTTCAACGGCATTCAATGGCCATTGAGGAGAAATATTATTGCGTAATATATGTATGTATGCGTACGAGTTAAATAAAAATTAAAAGCGCCGTTTATATAAAATGGAATAAGTACTTTTAAAGCAATTAGTAACAACTAGTTCATCGTGTTTTTTTTTTTTTTTTTTCGTCTGCTGCCTTTCTATTCATATTATATTTAAAATGAAATACAAGTTCAATTTTTTATTGATGGTTCAAAACGATTATTTTTCAAACTCGATACATATATAAAAACTATGATTTCTCTGATAGTACATTTACCAAGGTACGGAATATTGTTGTTGTACTCTTTATTTGAATTTTGATGTCATTTGTTTATTTCGTTCTTAATGAGATAACCCAAATAATATCTAAACTAAAAATCGAGTAAACTAACAGAAACATGTTATGTAATAAAATTTTATCAAGATACAATTTCAAAAAAAATACACAAAATTTATCCAATCACAGAAACATCAATTTAAAGGTTTTTTACCGTGGGAGAGCCTTAAATTTGCACGAATGGGCCGGCTCGACCGGAGTAATACCACGGCCTCACAGAAAACCGGCGTAAAATGACGCTTGCGTCATGTTTCGCCGCGTACCGGAGGCCCAATTCCCCACCCATTCCCCATTAATTCCCCATCCATACCCCCTAAAAGGCCGGCAAAGCATTTTGTAGCTTCTTTGGTGTAGCAAATGTCTATGGGCGACAGCATTCACTTTCCATCAGGTGATCTGTCAACTCGTTTGCCGCCCTATCCCATAAAAAAAGGTTACAAAAATAGTAACTAAAATAAAACACAGCTCCATTTGTTTCAAATTATTCTAGGTCAACTTTCCCCAAAGGCCATTCGTGATGATAACACAAAGCTAATCAAAAATAACAGAAAGAAATGAAAGTTCCATGTCAGTATAGATGTATTGTTTTGTTGAACATGCTTTGGTTAGAAATGAAACAGTTATTTTGTAGAATTTGTTATAGGTTGAAAGACTTTAAATGTGATCAACTGAGTTTAGATAGTTGAAATGTTTAAATGATTGTTATTCTTTGTGGGAATTATTGATAGTGACAATATTAGCAAAAATGATTATATGTAATTTGAGTGCACTTTTGTAATAAAATTATACTTACTAAGAGTATTTCAAAATAAAATAACAATATATGTAGATTATAATATATGTTTATTCAGAATAAAAAATCCTCTTTTCTGTATGTATTATAATTTTGACTTCCATTTAGAGTCGCATAATTACATTGTCCAAAAAATCTCGCATCTCCTCTTCGCAAAATAACCAATATATAACACACATATATACCACATCAGCAATAATACTCCATACGATTCATTACAATAGATAATGAAATAAACACGACCAAGTCTGGCCCAATTCCAATTACAACGCCACAGCCCCATTCATCAAGATCCGACAAGTTTCTGTTCCAATGAACTGAGAAAGATTCCTTTTTAGGGTTCCGTACAACGTGCTAATGGGACCCCTAATAAGGGTACTTATGTTACGCAAAACCAGCAGGCAGTCTTAATAACGCCTACGAGTAGCATCAATGCCTTGTACAAGATGACGACTGGTTAGAGATTAGGAAATGTTAATATGAGATATTATCAGCTCTGACCTTGGTGCACTTGTGATTTGGAACGAAACTATGCCTACATCACTTTTCGTCTTATCTCAAAAGGATTGTATCTTTTAAATCGTGATAGGAAGCCAGATAAATTTTTAACGTAATATGATGATTATGGATAATGATGAGAATGACCAGAAATATCACCTCAATCGTCAAGATCCCCAAATAAGAAACATCATATATTTTTCGCAGTTTAATTTAGTTCCTAAAAAAAAACGAACATATTACGACTACTTACTCTTAAGCAAAAGGACAAATAAACACGTCAAACATTAATTTGTCCTATACGGAACCCTCGATATATAAGCCCAAATCACACTTTGCCGGTTTTATTTCTCCCCACTGCAACGTGCATCCTCCCCCTTTCAGCCGCACTCCCAATTCGCAAGATTAAACTGTCAATTCGGATACTTTTTTATCTGTTGTCGATGTTAAGGCGGGTGGACAATGCTTTTTTTTTTAAAGAAAGGATAAGATTTGAAGTCGTTTCGTGAATGGGAGGGTCTTGTTTCGTATGTTTCTTGATATTTATTTTTTTTTAATTTTAATGTAGTAAAGTACGAATTGGAAATCATCATGAACTTTTGCTCATAATTACTATTTAAAGTTATGTTAACATATTCTAAATACTACCGATTTTATTCTCTATACCAAAACTTATGCTACAATGTTCTACAAAACGATTTTATTTCAAACATCCCTAATTAAATAACTATCAACCCGAAAGTCTTATCTCTTATCGATATAAAATTTCTTCAACAAACCTTTTTACGGTCCTAATAGCGTATTGATACACTTATCGTGAGTCCCCAGCCTTAGGTTCCCTTCGTTTTAAGCGAGACGTAATTTAGGATATCGCAGCTGCTTCGCGCGTAATGCTGATTGTATTGCGATCGTGTACACTCGCCTTTTTATTCTGCTGTGCGTGGGGACATTGTATACTTGCCTTTTTATCCTGCAGTGCGAGGGAACCCTTAACCGATACGGGCATCAGTGCGCGTAGACCCTCGTTTAATTCGATTAATTAAACTGCTATTACGTAATTATAGTAATGGTTGCAATTGTGTGATGTACAATTTTAAGTATTTTTGTATTCTTAGTCGATTTTGAATTCACTTCAATAACACAGAATCACTTCAATAACATAGAATGTATTCTAGTAGTTTAATATTTAATGTGGAAAACTCATTAAATTAATGTTTCATTGGAAAAATTGTAACGACGCTCATTGAAAGACGAAGGATTCAGCTTATTTAATAAACAAAAAACTTCATTAATAGATTCTATAACTATTTTCGGTCGTTTCTCGTTATACGATTATTATTATCAAAAGATCTATTCAAAAAAGAAAATACCTCTAAATAGCAATACTCGATTCTGCCATTCAGAATTAACACGTCATGGCTTTCAATGAACAATTAAATACATTCAGCGTATGAACGAGAAATTCCCGTTTATTTATAGAAAAACGGTGCGATAAGGAAATTATGAGTCAGGTATTAGCTCCATTCATTCGGAGTAACGGAGATGAATCACGGAGCACATCGAGCGAGCCATTCGTTGAAATTATATAAATCTTGCAATATTATCTAATATTAGAAAAATGGGAATGTATGTATGTGTTGAAATTGTTATTATTTTATAATTAATAATCAATATCCATGGTCAGGTTTTACACTGTACAGTATGTTGTGCAATGTATAATGTAGGATGTAATTTTCAATTGAGTCTAGATGGCGTAGCGGTGAAACAGGTCGATCTAAATCGATGATCGCAGGTTGAAATCCTGGCTAGTATCACTGAGTTTTCAAGTGCTAAGGTGTTTAAATGCGTCTCGTGCGCGGCGGTGAAGGAAAACATCGTGAGGAAACTTGCATGTGCCGGGCACAAGTGAAAAAGCGTGGTGGATTAAATTCTTAGCCTTCTCCTTAATAGGAGGGGAGATCTTTGCCCAACATTGTCTTTCTCTATCATAATTTGACACCATATTATTTTATACAGGGGGCGTTTTACTCGACACCTATGTTGGTACAAAAGTAAACTTAAGACCACACATACTCATCGCCAGCGAACGGGTTAACGAACAAAGTCACGGAATAACAAAACATCTCCCAAACAATCGAAGGCACTTAGCATATTTAACACTAATCCCAGCAACAAATGATTGAATAAATTAAATAGGATTTAACCGGGCTGCTAAAGAGAATTAAGTTAGGTTTAATTGAAAGTTAGAGGGTATAAAAAACTGAACGGCCGCAGCTGATAAGCGCGTCGTAATCCCCTCTTAAACAATGGCTTAAACTTCCTAGGAGGAGCCAGTTTTTAACGCTTACACAAGTTCTGACGTAATCTCAGCTTATTTTAAGATGAAATGTTTTCGAGCAAAGGATTTTGTTGCCGGTTTAGATGATGTTGATTTTTATAACCGTTTTGTTAAGGTGAGGTTGTTATGAATATTTTGTAACATTTTATTTCGTTTATTACGATTGTGATTGTTCTGTCTTTAATGTTAAATACAATTTTTTGGGTTAAATTCATCTCGAGCTCGGCAGTGAAGGAAAACATCGTGAGGAGACCTGCATGTGCCCGAAGAAATTCTGACACATGTATATCCAATTATCCATCAAGCCGCAGTAGAGCAGTGTGGTGGATTAAGCTCCATAACCTTCTGCCTAATAGGAGAAGAGGCCTATGCCCAATTGCCCAGCAATGGGATATGTACAGGCTGTACATATCCCACTGTACACAATGTAAATCCATCAAATCTATATAAGATTTGGTGGATTTACTTTAGCTTATATTTTAGATTTACTTTAAGATTTACTTTAATCTATATAAGATTTGGTGGATTTACGACTATTTTTTAAACAAATTTTAAACCTATTTGAACCCATCGTATTGTAAAAAAATCACCTTATCCTTAAATATTCATCAAATATACTCGTTTAACACCCATAGTTCCGATATCATAATATATTTATCTCCGAACTGAATATGCAGACCTGGAATATGATCCTTATATACCTATATGTACATACTTGTATGCTCTTTCAATGCATTTTATATAACCCACTGTAAATTATTAGCGTAGACCAGCTTCCCATTCATATTGAATGGAAGAAAGACCTTTGTCCCTTTCATCTTATTAATATATAAGGAGCTTGGACCGTATCAAGCTGAGCTTAAGTCAAAATGATATATGAAGTGTGCTTGAGCAAGTAATATAAATATATGTTCATGTATTCATAAGAAACTTAAGGTAGGATCTCTTTTAAACAGAGATTTGCATATAAGCGTTGACAAATATAAGTTAATTATTTCAATTTACTTACTCGTATTGCACTCGTTAGAAGAGTATCAACCACTCACTTAGCTGCCTATATTAAACTAGGTTTTGGTAATTTTTCCTCATTAAGATACCTTCCTTATCTTTAATTTGACATAATATTACTCACACTCCAGGGTGGCTGGAAGAGATCTCTTATAGAGATAAGCTTTCCTATGGTATCACTTTGTTTCTTTTTTTTGTTTTACTTGTATTTGGTACATGAATAAATAAATAATAATAAATAATAAGTTTTCAAAAATGTTAACTTATACCACATTGCTTCTTATATTTTCATACGTTTTGACGTAGTATTGTACAGTTATCGCTTGTACTAAATATTAATTATTCCCATGAATAATTTTAGTAATCAAGCTGTAATCAAATGTCGTTAATTCGGAATGTGAAGACAAACCCTATAATTGCATTAATTTCAAAGGATCTCATGGGATCTTATTAATCTTGAGCATTTCGAATTAGTAAACGTGGGCCTAATCATGCAAAATAGTTGCTATTCTATTTTATTACAGTTTTTAGAGTAGATTTATAATATTTGAAGTTTTCGCGACAGTTTTGCTCGATAGACCTCCCAAAAGCAAATACTTAAACAAAAATGCTATTTTTTTTTAATTGATTAATTTTCGTACTAAAATGCCTTCGTCGACTGTCAAAATGTGATATTTTGATAGCAATAGATTTACACAATAATTCTGTTACATTGGTTCAAGGAAGGAATAATAATAAATATGTTTCCATCAAAAAATGTATCCCATATCAACCAATAAAATGTCAGGGCCTGTTAAAATATTTACTTCTTAATATTAGTCGTCCGTTCAGAATCTTTCACCAACTTGAAAAAAAAATTCTCGCAATATCTTCAATATGAAACGATAATAAAGTAACAGTTTGTCAGATATTTTTGTATTCATATATTGTATTCATTATAGATTACTTGCATTTTTCCTATTAATAAGGATAATGACTTTAATTCTGTGAACTTAATACTCGTTTTTTAATTACATTACATTTACGACTATCATATATCAACTTTGTAATAACACATCGTTATGGTTATTCACATATAAATTAAACTACAGTTACTTAAAATAAAAATGTTATTCACTTCACATTCAAAGAAAAAGAATTGCTTAGTTAGAACAATCAGTACCTATAACAACAGTCTTTATCAAAAAACGTAAAGGTAACTAACTGTACCTACAATATTAATTAAGTTTAATAATAACATTAATTCCAACGAACCCTCGGGAAGTGACCGCACATGAACCCTACGTCGATACTTTGACCACGTTACCACTAGCATTAAATATTGGAAATACAGGACCATTAGTTGCAATAACTTAAATATACCAATTAGGTTTCTCAGGGTCATAGTATAAACAGACTAAACCCATCAGGTTAAAAACCTTTAGTAAGTTTAGACCTCGAGTAAAACAAATTTTATAAACAACTGTACCTATTTTAGTAAATCGTTGTTTACCAACCTTTGGAAATAATCTGGAATTAATTAACTATTTCCAATATTTTATTTTATGGCATATTTAAATTACAGCAATAGTTAACAAGATCCACTTAAAACTAGTTAGATATAAGATACATTTGTGATAAGAATCATAAGTGATACATGTAAAGAGGTTAAATAATTTCTTTCATTTAAGTTAGATGAATGAAGTTCAAATTGCAGCTAATTGGGCGATTGGTTGCTATTGAACTGGTACAGGGCCCTTATTCTCTATGTCACCGTACGTAACGTGCCAAATCGGATGACGTCATCTCATGCCGCGTTAAACATTCTTGCCATGGCACGTTACGTTTTCTTAAAACGGTATTCACTAAGCACACGTCTTGAAAACGTAAGGAATAGCA
>DVXP01003691.1:0-11036 GCA_018235645.1 Junonia grisea
CACAAACACACAAACACACAAACATCTCTCACCCTAAACGCATATACCGGCTCCGTTCCGTCGTGGGTAAAAACAAAATCTAACTGTCTATTGCTGTGTAATAATCTAAGCATTTATCAGTAATCCATCCTACATTTTCTAATTTTTTCTTCACAATAAAAATATCTTTATAATCCATTTTCACAAGTTGGACAGAGTTGGAATATTTCGCTCGTAATCTTTTACATGTGTTACAGGATTGAACCATTGTCCATTCCTTTGTGGCTGCTACATGGACCATTTTCACTGAAATCATTCACACATTGTATTGAAGATCAAAGCTTGCATTACGCATTGTGGCGTGAGTGCTTTGTAAAAGAAAACAATTAAGAAGATGAGTAGGGCGACCACGGTGTCGACGCCAGCGGACAATGGCTCCGGAGACGGCCACTTCCTGCGGCACGATCAAAGATACCTTTTTTGCCATCAGTAAATAATTAACCAAAAAAACTCCGGCAATTTTTTTTCCGAGAAATTTGGTTAAGGGTGTAGGAAATATATTTTAATTGTATCAAAATCAAGATTTTTAACATGAAAATTGCTGTAAATAAACTGATAATATCTTAATCGATTTCAACAGAAAATGAAAAATTCCGATTGTGCATACAAAAGTTTGAAGCACCCAGTCTTTTATAAATAGCTAATTTTATCTTCTATATTTTTATTGCGGTTATAATTTTTAAAATTTTATTTATTGTGAAGCTAGTCGTAAACAGGCGGCGACAAATAAAGGAATTCCATTCAAAGCGAGGCTTTTGCGAACAAAAAATCGGCCTGCAAATAAAAACAAAAGAGCTATGAGAACGCAATTAGCGTGATTTAACGGCCATTTAATTACAGCGTGATTAATGCGATATTATACAAGCCATTATTATTTGTGGTCACCCTAATAATTTGTTGTGAAAATTATAAAATCCTTTTTTTATAAACGCCAGAAAAAAACAAACAATAGATATTTCTATCTATTATATCGTGGGAAGTTAAAATATTGCCAGTTTATAAAACTGAATTTTAATTAAAGTTAAGTGATATTAAAAAATCTCTATATGTACAGCAGAAAGAACTTCTAAAAATATTTGATTGCATTCAATTGGAAACGAAAATTACAAAATATACTCGTAAAATGTTGCAACCAACAAATTTAAATTCGTTTTCATAGATATTGTGTTAAAAGGTGCTTCGAATATTTAAAAATATTTTTATGCCCACGTTTTACTTAAACACATGAAATTAAAATGATTCGAGAGAAATGAGTTTTTTTATCTATTCCTTACTACTCTTGAGAAACTCTTGAGAAACTCTCGAGAAAACCAAATACGATTAAACAATCAGAAGCATATATGTATATATAAATACGTATATATTATTAACAATAAAATCTACAAACGGTATTAAAGTAATAATCCTTAATAAAACGCAATGTTAATATATCATACATCATAATTTACGAAGTCGTCGCCCCGCGAATCTCTATCGTAATTAACATTCGTGCCATTACAGTAATTAAAGTGTTCTCTTTTAGCGAACGAGCTTTTGTGATATCAACGCGTCGCTTCGAAATTATTTATTCGTTGTCAGACGAAACTATAGCGGATTATGTCGGCGCTTAGGAAATATCTCGTGTCGTTCATTTCATAGATTGATGTTAGTGCTCATTTAGGTATTTTTTTTTAATTTTGTTACTATAAGCTTTTTTAACTTTTTTATTTTTAATTACTCAATTTTAAATGGAACAGTTACAGTTAGACTTTAGAGAGAGACTTTAGATAGGTAGGAATTTAATTATTCTTTTATGGATCGAAAAAATTCGTCATTTAATAGAACGATCGTTTTTTAATTAAATTATTGTTCTTATAAAAAAAAAGTTTTCTAACATATAATAATATTCAATATTCAATATACGACTTGCTTAATGAAAACAATTAATTAATTAAATACTAGAAACCTTTGCTTTGAAAAGAGTATAGAATTCTATTTGATTATTTCTAAGGATAATTAAATTCAAATTTATACAATTAGGTATATATTTATTCCATTTTAGCACAGTACGTTTACACATAATTATGTAGGGACGTGTAATATTTCGTGACGTGGATTATGTGTATATAAAAATAAAAAAATCCATTACATTTTAAGACCACAAGAAAATGACGCTAATAATCAACTAATAAATCGTATTTTCGATAAAATAAAATTATGTTGGGCGACCACGTTACGGGAATTTTAAAACTAAGCAAACACACGTAGTGACAATGTACAGTGATATATTTGAGGGTAGTTTAAAGAGCGGTGGCGACAAATAAAGCTGTTAGCTGCGAATCGGCAGTCGGGTCACGGCGACACACGGGATCAAGTGCACTGAGACACCGCCATACATGATATTTTGTGCTGGAGATATGTCGTAAGATTTGGTGGTAAAGGAAAATTTACACAATATTTTAAATTTATTATTTTTATTAGATACCTACTATCTTTGGAAACACATATATGTTAACGTATGTTTTGTTACAAGAAGCAGAGTACTTTTAGCTGGTAGATAGGTTGGATCGTAAAAAAATCAATGTTATACTATAGTATACAAAAACAGACCTTTTTTCTGAATAATTTTTGGAGACATCAAAACTTTGTTGAAAAGTAAATATTCATAAATAATTTGCAACAAGAAGCATTTTAAAAAGAAATTACTAAGATTTTTCTTGAAGCTCCGTTTTTTTTTTCTAACAAGACATATCTTAAGATGAAATTCCACTCTCACGTATACCCATCGACATCTCGAAAGAAAACCGAAGCGAAGTAATAAGAAAAGGTAAGAGTGCCCCATTGAATGATAACTCCGGTCCTTTGTCTCCGGCGTCCGTCTTGACGAATCGAATTAAAAGGCTTATTGTGTCTACGTGACAGCCCAACCCTCGGCCGAGACGCGTTTTTGTTTCAAGCAAACTAAAATATTACGGGCCATTCACTAAATCCCCCAGCGAGGGAGAGATTTGCTACTTGAATTTGTACTCAATTTTTAACAGGGACCGTTAATTAAGAGAGCTGCTCTTTATTGGCAAGCCAATCTTAATGCGTTAATTGTAGAAATGCAATCTCGGAAGGCCTTTCAATCATTCGAATGCTCGAATTTTAATTTCGTTTGTAATTAATTTACGAACGTTGCTAAGTGATGATTTTTTAATAAAATTTTTGGAATTGAATTTTATTAAATTTTATGTGATTTATTGGGTGTATTTTGGTGGATATTTTTTAATTATTTTTCTTTTTGTTACAGGCGTCGTTACGGACTCGCTTGCCATCTCCGACTGATCAAGGTATGTTAAATAACTGAGGATACCATACACTCTACTATCACACTCCATATCGATTTCAAAAGAAGATAAGTTTGCAAGATATGAAAACCATAAATTGCCATACAAAAAATTAGCTTATTTCAATTTCATAATAAATCGTAGACGTAAAAAAAAACTACCGCCATTCGCCTTGTTGAACACGTCTTAATTATTCATTACATCTCACGACGTTCACAGACGCCGGCCAAAAAGCTAACCGTAAAAATATATAGATACTAAAACGAACACGCACATTAATGAGGGCTATGCAATATTTATACACAAGCTACCCTAATTGCTAGGGTGGAGAGTGGAAAAAATGGGCAATTTCACGTAATGTAATATGTATATTTAAGGTGAAATTCCCGAAGCCAGTGTCGAAATTCGTCGCGGCGATACTTGTGCGGAACCACTTCAAACGTCTTTCTGCGGTCGCGGCGACGGGAATGTATCTCTACTTGAGCGTTTTTGATCTGTTCTAATTTGTAAAGTTAATGAAGTTATTTCTTTTTTCTTGATTTCCTTTTTGATAGCTAGGCATGATATGATTCGAAATGAGCGAGTTAGATTTTAATTATACAGTAACATATTATTTTATTAAAATATGCATTAAATTATATTAAGATTAAATCATTTATGAATAAAAAAATAACTTTCAATGATAAAACAATAACAAAATCTCAATCAAGAAAAAAAGTCGAGAAGCAAAATCTAAAATCTCACATAAAAATACTACTACATTTAAGAATGACTATAAAATATTTTTTATTAGAGCAAATTGCACGTCGCGTCGTGCACAGTAAGTAGCCGGGATTTTTATTTTTTCAATATGTTTAGGTGCTCAGCGTCGCTCCCCTCGCCGCCACAATTTCCTCTTGACGGAAACCCTCAATCTAATGATACGCCTGTGTTAAAAAACACAAGGAAATTTAATAACGCCAGCCCACAGAATAGGAAAACAAAGAAAATTTAATTTCAACGATTCCCACATGCTCAATATCGCTGAGAAGTTACGCCCTCGCTCACTGTGAAAATTAAAAAAATCGCGATAAAAATAACCCCCACATCATAGATTTTTATTACAATTCTTAATTTAAAATTTCTTTACCTGTATCGAAACAAAACCGAGAGGAAGTTCGCGGGAAAAGTCAACAGACCCCTTTAAAAATCTGCATATCACGTTACGGGGACGTTTTACCCTACAGTAATTATTCGGTATAAAAGTCTAACACATTTCAAAGGTAAGCAAATTAGTTTCGCACTTAATGATCCGACAAAGAGGTTAAATCTTTTTAAAACGCCCGGAACATTTCCTTTCCCGGTAGGGTATGTAAACGGTACGTAAAAAAATATTTGCATTAGCTCACCCCGCATATATGCAAATCTGTCGGCCCGTACGTGGAAAGGCGGTGAAAATTGTATCAAATTGTTCCAACGACACGTAGGCTTTGCCGGCAATTTGTCAAGCGAACAATAATTATTTAAAGCCCCTACCCGCTGTGAATTAGGTACGTTAGGAAGTGGAATTTTAAAGAGCGGGAAGCATTGATCATATGGGAAACGGCTCTACGTTTACATCGTTGATAAAAAATGAATCATTCTATGCTTAATAACAGTTATGAATTCAATATTAAAGAAAGATTAAAGCTTGTTTTTAAGTGAAATGTTATTAATCCAGCATTTTATTTCATCGATAGGTATTTCTACAAACTAACTATGAGTCCGAATGGCTTTTCGTGAAATAAATGACTATAATTAAAAGTAATCAGTTCGTTTATTACTATTAACGATTACATGAGGAACACTACAAACATCACGAGGGAACCCTTTTTAAATGTAGGTACATAAATTTTCTTTCCAATAAAAGCTAATGACGTATTCACAAGTCCAAATTTGACCTTTTCCCACGGCTTTCAATGAAAACAAACTGCAAATCGTCAATCGGGAAGCCTCGAATTAAGCCTGGCCGACCCGGGCGATGGGCCGTTCCGAAAAATGTTATACGCCACCTGTGGCGTGGTAATCGTATGCGTTGATCTCACCGTGAATGCACCGCCTCGTGTCCTCACCCACGAAGATATAGAAACGATTGATATGACGTAATTCCGTATGTTTCGTAAAGGTTTCTTTTTTGGTCAGACAATATTTGTTTGTCAGCGCGATTGGAATATTTTTTAGAATAGTGTTAGCTTAGGAATTAGGAATTAGTTCGGAATTAATATGTAGTTATTAGGGGAGAATAAAGTACTTATATTTTGCAAAGATGTAATAATCTGTGATTATGTGTGTTGGAAATTCGGGGTTCAGAGAGGTATGGGTACAGCACTATTTCTATTAACATTACTCTTGAACGATATGAATTTTGTATGCCTAAAAGTTCCTATAACTTTTCGTCTAATGGAATCAATAATAGTAATATAATTTTGAGGACGTATTTCATTTATAAATCACTTCTAGTGCATTCGAAATCTGCGTTTCCACCGGGAACGCATGCATCCGTTCAGTTCCAGGCCGATAGCTCGTATTCATGCGGCGCCGGAGCCAGGCAATTATCATCCACGCGATGATTCCGCCGGACGCCCAGCCCGATACACGCAGTCAATTAACACGCCCATCCTATCCACTCAATTGCCTCTACGGATTTATTGACTGGCTCGCAGAGGCCGACTTTTATTTCATGGGAGAAAAGGCTATTTATTTCAATTGTCGATACCGATTTGGGGTTCTATCAAGGTTTTAAATAAAAATTTATACATTTCTTCACCTCTAAAAGATGATAAATAAGAAATTCGAGTATTCCAGCAAATATACACGTTACTTAATACACTATCCCCTCAATAAGATCCGCTAAAGAACATAAAAGGTAACCGCAACAAACTCGAAGTAGCCGGAAATTATCCAAAAATTTTCTCTCTTAGCCAAAAATTTTCCCACGGTTATGAGGTCTTAATAGTGAGCCGGTCCTTTATGAAGTCGAGCGGACACAATAACGATAAAGGTGAGCAGAAAATCCGGACAATAAAGTCGACAAAAAAGCTGAGTGAGGGCTAGTGCGGGGAAATAGTTCGTGAAATTTCGAAGGGTCCTGCAGGGTATCGTGCGCGCGGACGGGACAGTTTACGACGGTCCTCTCAGTAAACCTGCCATTATGTTGGGTTAAAAGATCGTCCTATTCGCAATATAAAGATGCCGAGGCAAGATTTGTTGTCGGTTTATGGATGTAGAAGGGTTGTTGGATGCGGTTATTACGACCATGTCGAGTGGAGAGGTCGGATCATCCAGAAGTCAACATTGCGAATATGATGGAGGACTTTCGAGGGTAGAATAAGAAGCGGGAACGGTAAACTGGATACTGTTCACTTTAGCATAGGACTTGCATTGAAGTTGCTGATCTTTTTAAGTGGCCCATGCGTTATTTTGCTCTGAATACAATAATGTAAACTCATTCAGTATAATTAATTAATGGCTACAAAACAGGAAGTCTAATTATAATATCATCAACAAAATCAATTTCTAAATAAAATACTTAAATAATATTTCCATAACTATTCAAGGCAATAGAGTACAAAATGAAGTAGCTAGTACATTCGTAGTATAAATGGCATTTAGTTGGCGTTGGCAGGTGGAGCTGCGGCTAATTGTACACGGCAATCGTGAGCGGACAGTGTAAACAAGCTCCAAGGCGTTTACAGGTGTTTGCTGAGAGCCCTCACGTAAACAGCCGCGTTTACACTTCCTTTTGCTTATTCCACGTCGTGATGAAATACTAAGTTAGCTTTGTACTTCATACTCGCTGTTCAATTGTGCAAATGTTGCTAGTTTAATATCACTGCATCTTGAATATGTGTGCATGTGATAGAATGTTTATAAATAGAGATACTTGGTGAACTAGTAGGTGTAATTAAAGAAAGTTTTATAAAGTTCTAGCATTCTTATTCTGATTCGTTTTTAATTTTGTAATGCTGTTGTTTTTTTTACTTGGATCAAATATGTACTGAATATAATAGTATTATTCATCGTATATTTATTGCACTTATTCTCAAATATTTTTAATTCAAACGGTAGATGAGGTAAGGGTATCTAATTCCGAAGTTTTCGAAATAACGGTTTAATTAATAAATTCATAAGTTTTTTTTTATAAATTAAGCCTTTCTTAGATTAAGCTGTTTTTTTCGAATAACACGGAAGTAAGTATTATTTTTCGAAATACCTCGGAATTAGATGCCCTTGCCTTAGTCATTAACGCTAATTTCAAATATAAAGTCTAGCGGATAAAACCAGTTATATCCAGATCTGTACTAGACTGCGGTCGTCCGACACGTCCCGGTCAATCGTTTGCACCGTGCGAACTAGCCCTTTGAGCTCTCACCTACAGACCGCAAACGTTTTACACAACCGTAAACAGGATGGATTTCACGAACGAATTGCACAAAATGGACCGAAAATATTTTGAGACAGACATGCAGACGTCAATTAAGGGTTTAGTGGACGATGTATTTAGTTTCGGTTGTATGTTTAAATTCTATGTTTAGGTATTATTTTACAATATAACTAAACTTGAAAAAGAACACTTCAAAAGTTTGTTTTAAAAATGGTCTCAGTAATGAAGCGTCGACCGTTAAAGAAGCAAATTGACAATTTTATCTCGTAATACCAGTATGACGAAACCAAAAAGAAAATGGTTTGCTTTTTACTGAACATCTATTTTTTTTTATATATATAAACACAAAAAATTACACGACAAAGGAAAAATCTTCCTTTAAATAAAACAAAAAATACTATAAAAGCTTCGAAAGCATTTCTAAAATAAAATTCAAAAAGAGGCAAAACGTCACAGAAAAATTGAACAAAAATATATTCAACAAAAATGGGAATTAAAAATTTTCGAGTCACAAAATATGTATTAGAACAAGGACGTGCTGGAAGTTCGGTCCGCAGCGCAGCCCTCGCATCCGCGCCGTATAATACATGAGCAACTTTAACGGATTTCTTTAATATTTCAGCGTGGGAAAATTCTTCGGTTGCGTTATTATTTCTGGACGGTTTTGCTATTGAAATTGTATTAGGATAAGAGTAAGAATGTTTCTTGTTCGAAGTTTAAAGGCGATTTTTTTGGTTTATGTTTGGAATTTTAGTTTACGGGCTCGTGTATGTCAAGCTAGATACACTTTTAGATAAACTGAAGAAAGAAACCTTCAGTTTCTAAAAAAGAATAAATGTTTCATATCTGTATTCATACATTCAGTCCGTGGTGCACAAAAGAAGCCACCCGACAACATCTGTCTGAAAGGGTTATCTCATCAAAAACGTATTAAAATGTATATGTCTCTCTGTAGTATAGTCCTATATGTGTACTTAGGAAAAAACATCATATAAAATGTAATAAAATATATAAACACACTCAAAATTTGAATATAAATATGATATCACTTGTAAAGCAAAGGTTCAGGAAATCTAGACTAATGTTCATTGTTTCTCAAACAATAGTTTTGTATATCCATATACCTGAATATTAGTATAATACTTTTCTTTTAATCAAATCACCATTTCCATCTAAGGTGAAAATCAAATAACTAGTTTGAAATCAAATATAAAATCGTCTATCTATTAAAGCTACGTTTTAAATAAAATATAAGTTATATAATCTGCAAGCTGTCCAAGTTTTCCGCGGTATCTGGAGCGCCGGGGGCTGTCCGACAATAGATCAGCTCCTTCCCTCCAGCGCGCTTTGTGGGCGAACTGCACATAGCCGCGGCATAGTACACCGCGATGCACAATGACGAGATTGCACTTGAGACTTAATTTCATTTCCTAATACACACTACGTATTTGCTCATCATCCATCCATGTTTGCGCGCTACCGCATTCATTTTCTCCGCAGACGCTCACCATATTTTCCTTTTGTCTAGACGAAATCTTAGCGAATATTTAAGTAGAGCAACTTACACTAAACCGTTCACCGCGCTCCGCGAAATCGAGAAACGAAATCGTACACAGTACAATTGTAAGTTCGGGAGGCGATATCTTCAAATTGCTCATGTAAGACGAAATTAACCCTCGCCCACATTAACGCAGATAAGTCGGCGAGCTCATTTGCGGGCCTTCCGGCTGGCGCTCGTTACATCTTGATATTCTTTACCCCTTCACCGATACGGAGCACCACACGAGCAATAAATGGCGCGGAAGGAGCCCGCTATCGCGCCGCCCGATATCTTCCATCCGAATTAATTTCAGAACGCTCCTCAGAAACGAACTTAGTTCGTGGACTTGTTATTTCTACGTGCAGCCGAGCGAACACGCGAGTTCTAATCGCGAAGAGTTGCGAGATAAAATGGCGACCCGTAATTACCATAGCGCCTTTCGAAGATATGTGGAGAATCTTAATGGTACGGTGGCTTCGTAAATAATGGGCTCTTATGGGAAAGTTGCTAAGAGCACTGTTTCGAATGTAATTTTAAGGGTTTCGTGCCTCACGTGCTTTCAGAATAATGAGCTGAGCGTGAACGAGGTGTAACAGTTACGATACTTATTTATTGTAATTTGATTGTACATTTGTTGTTGTTCATATGTGTATGGAATTATGTTTATTATTAGTTGGTTATCTGAGATCTTTATGTTGCGTATTTCGATTTATAAAATCTGATTTTTGACTATGACGTAAAATGTTTTTGTTACCATTACCGTAAACAAAGACTAACCCTTTTTATTATTAGATTTATACGCCAAGGCAGGCCGTTAGGAGCAGGTCGAGGAGACAAAACGTGAAGAGTGATCGCGTGATAGCGCCGCGTCTTCAGGATGCAGCGGGGCTGGTGCTCAGATACGAATGAATTATGAGCTGTTCCATGATAACTTGCACTCTGCAGCGCTTTACTTAAAGAAGCGCTTTAGTAAATTTTAATATTATACGTTTTAAAAATTTGTCATAAATTAATTTCAAAATATTGAGTAAATAATATGTAATAATTCTTGTTAATTTGTACTTAATCTCAAAATATTGATATGATTACTATATATGATATTATTACTATATATTAAACTTAATTAATGTTTCCAATTACACTAGAGATTAAACTCCATATCACCTCTTTTGGAGCTCACATTTAAAAAACAATTGCTTTAAAATATATAGGACAGTAGAAGATATTTCGAATACATAAGCACATAAACTTATGGCAATAAATAAAGTAAAGCATGAAACAGCGCTGCTAAAGCGCTGTAATCGCTGAAACGGGAGCGGGTCGCGGTCGCCCGCGGCTCTGCGGTGTCTTTTCATTTGTTACTATAGGCAATTAACAGTGCACCGTACGCTTTGTTTTGATTTTAATCTTTTAAGGTAATTTATTTATCTACCAAAAATATAGTAAGGGACTTGATTATTATTATTTAAATAAAAGTAATTTACTGTTTTTAAAATATTGTTACGTTTTCAGATAAATTACATTAAGTTATATATTTAAGCTTGAGCTTCACTTAACAATAAAAATACAAAACGGTATAAAAAAAATAGTTTGTATTTGTAAAATAAATAAAAAAACTAATTTATTCCATAAACATCCTAATCATATTCATAATCTCAGGATACGCGCTGTTTACTGCTGACAAATATTTACTCTTACTATTCTAGTATTCAAATTCGCAAACAGCGCCGGGAATGCATTTTAAAAC
>DVXP01003692.1:0-11035 GCA_018235645.1 Junonia grisea
CACAGACACACAGACACACAGACACACAGACAAACATAGCGGTCAAACTTATAACACCCCTCTTTTTTGGTCGGGGGCTAAAAACCATACAATGATGATTAGCAAAACGACCATTAAGTTGCCAATTGACTAATCCTAAACAAAAGCAGCATTATCGTAATACTTGGTAAAGATGACATTAAACATAAAATTGGTTCTTTCTCCAGTAGACCAGCTTACTCCAGCTGCATCACGTTTTGGTATAAATTAAACATTATCCATGCAGAATGCGAAATAATCTCGAGAATTTATGTTATAATGAAAACTCGTGACTTTCCACTCGGTGTCATTGAATGTGAAATTGCTTTATCTAGTACTAAACATTTTTATCAGAGAATTTTCCTTTACATAAAATAAACATACATTCTTATAGTTGGATATTCGATAGATTGATCTTTTAGTCTTACAATGGGGGACTCGACCTTGGAACTTTGTATCATAAGTTCCTAAGGAATACAATTTAACTAATGCTCAAACATACATATCAAACCTCACATACATACTCATAACTACTACTATATACTATATACTAAAGAGCTCCCAAAGCCAACTTGAATAAAGAATATACATATCATTGTTGACATATCAAACAAAATAATAGTTACCGATGTATGTAACAAAAAATATTGACAATTTTTATCTATAAGGTGCTATAAGAGTAGGTTACCGAATAAGCGTCCGTATCTCTATGACTAGGCTCAAGAGTGCCTAGGAAATTGTTCACGATGATTGCGCGGCTAATGCTCCCCATTGAAACGGCGGTTGGCTTCCGCGTCGCTAAAGAAATATTTATTTTTAAGTAAATTGATGGCTCCGCCGTCCACTACTGTCATTAAGTGACCATGAGAAACTTCCCCCCTCATTACTGAGCTATCTACGCCTTTATCTTCACTGCCAGTAAACCGACCAATTGAGTTTATACGGGTTGTAATGGTAAGCATTATGGCACGCGCTGCCTAATGCTTCAATATCATGGAAATATCTTCGTAAAGTTATAAGAACCTGTATGGTTTTATTGATGTTATAAACATTAAATATGAGTATTAGGTTATACTTACACTATCAAATAAGCTTATTTATATCATAAACTATTATAAATGTATTATAGATAATATTAAATAAGATATTGCATAATTTTGCCATATTATAATAACGTCAAACTCGTCGTCGGAGATATTCCTGTTCATACGAAATTGAAGTGGAAAGTGACTGCTGAAATACCTAAATGTATTTTCAATCAATTCAATGTTTTGATCGAACATAATACGGTAATTTAACTGTAGCTAATGGTTTATTAATAGGAGAACTTACAAGAAAACATTGTATCGATTTTTTAACGTCAATGTTCTTATGTCATACACATGCGAGCAACATTATTTTCATGCTTGAACTAGTTATTCACTTTTTATATGCGACATTCATCCATTACATTAAAGGGTAAAAAGGACTTTTAACTCAAGGGTTAATCGATCGCTGTTATTTTTTATATATTTCAAATGACAGTAATGGATTGTCGTACATACCATAAATGACAATATGTTAACCCGTTCAACAACTCGGTAATTGCTATGAAGTCGTTGAAGTTAATTTACAACATTTTTAATCGCGTACTGATAATTGTCGATCGTATTTTTATTACCCTTAAACCGTGTCCCATAAAAATTATACACACGCTTCATAAACTTAGCGATAACATCGCTTAATTCCTTTAATTAGACCCAATTAAAATTATTACCTCATAGAGAGGGTTACACGAGATTTCCAATAATAAATAAGCCCTAGACTGTTATCTGATTCGTCTGTCTGTAATTTAATTAAGTTGTAGTGACGATGGTATCTTAGCAAAACTTTATATGGACAGCGGCAAAGATAAGGATGCAAGGAAAAGTTACATTGTTACGTCTACCGTACATTGAAAGTATCTCAAGAGAATATGTATTTATAGAGATGAACGGTACCAAACTTACTTCTTAGAATTTTCTAACAATTTTTATATTAAAAACTTCGTGGTTTCGTGTTCAAGTTTGGTGACTGTTTCAGTTTAACGGTAAAAAGGCAAGTTACAGTAATTTAAAATATCGACACCTGTATTATTAAATTAAAACGCGGAACAGTTAAATTAAAATAGATAGTAAACGATCATTTGATACGATACGACACGAATATGATTATACCTAAGAATAGGTTAAAATTACAAGATCGTTCCTTTGCACTTTAAGATATTTATAACCTTGCTTTAAGGACATAAAATATACTGACAAAATTTTGACGTATATCATGACTACATGGAAATTTAAATGAACTAAAAAGGAGAACTATGTCGGTAATTTAAAATTTTCTATGTAATTTCTCCAGCCGTATAAAACAGAATCATAGTTAATTTGACAAACAAAATTTAACGCTTCTTTTTCTTCTAAAATTTAACCCAAATTAAAAGCACACTTTTCCTTTTTGGTAAACTGGTAAAAACAGCGCTTATGGTTACAGCAGATTTTTATTTTTTAATTATACAAAACTGGCCTATTATGGTGTCGTAAAAAATATATATAATTTAAAAGGGATTGTTTACTTTCCTATTTCCCTTATAATAGAAGTTCAAGGCACGTAGTTCGGACGCGTGTCTACGTCAACGGAGCTAGTAAAAAGCGTTCGGCGTGGAGGCTGCTCTCGACCCGGTTGTTTAACAATTTTCATGACGCAAAAGAATTTGTGTGCCAGATTTTCGACGATCTCTGTTTTTATGGTATTTAATCGTGTTTGTGCAAGAGTTTACTTTGTTTGACATATTTTGTGGCGCCGCGCGTCAACTCAAACACGTGTCTTTCATGTTTATAATGAACGCATTGTATATTGTACTAAAGAGGTAGGTGATAATGGAACACAGCTGGCAAAATCACACCTTAATAAACCTCTGATAATGATTGATTGACCTGACAATCTCATGTAATTGTAACTGATGATGACTAATGAATTTATGAGTATTAGCAGTTTCTCTTTTAATAATAAGAAAATCTTTGGATCTGGTATATACGAGTATAACAAAGGAAGATGTAAAATATCTTCATTTATGTGTTATGTAAAACGAAAAACAAACAATAGACGCTCAAAACATAGCTATCGTTGAAGTAGAAAGCTCACAGAGAAAGGGCAATATAAAATCGTTAAGACTTTTTACATTGTTACAATAAGTAACGAAACGTGGCTTTCATGTTGCGATTTATACCGATTTCACCTATAATTTTGTACTTAAATCGTAATCATAAAACAATCATTAGATTAAAAAATAAAATTTAAATTGCATCGTATAATCTAGGGCAGTCTGTTTTATAACATTTAAATATATTATTAACTTATTGTAATAATATGAAGTCGTGGATTGAATACAGATTATAGATAGGTACTTGTAATTCGCAATTTTAAAACGCACTACACGCAAGTATTCGCATTTTTATATTTCGTGCTTTACAGGAAAAAATACACAGATAGGCATGGAGCTCTCATAACTGACATGACGATTACTTATTTTTTACTTTCAAATTAACTGTATTAAAAAAATATTCATATTTAATATTGCCGACACAGAACCATAGAACCTTCAGATCTTCGTTTAGCAAAAGTCATTCAAAATACCTTGCAATGTAAAATCAATCCTGAAGACGTCTAAAAGATTTCAATTGCGAACAATCTTATAATTATGCATACTTAATATCGGTATGCACCTATAGTCCTATATTAACCACCACTTCACAATTAACCAGCGTGACTAACTAATCTGCTCATCAGTCTCGTTAAAACAGCACGCGGTATATTGACCATTTATTACTTACTTGCTTAATAATCCTATCGAAAGGAAAAGGATCGTCTGCAACCTATAATTTAATCATACTTAGGCAGAAGGCAACTAGCAAATTGCCGACTGATCGCCACTAGCCTTCTTTACCTATAAATCGACATTGTTAGAGGTTTAGCCGCAACTTACATTGTTCCATGTGTTGCCAACTGTGAAATTTAAGTGTTACATTTCATACACTAATACGCTTGTTTACGTTTTTTCATTACCAAACACAGTTATATAACACTAAACAAAATACTGTATGTAAGGTATGTGATTTTAACATACACATTTGTATGGTCAGAAAGAATCTAGTATTTTCTTAACTACTGCATACGATTGTTTAAAACATTTCGTTGAAATAGGATTAACTCTACTTAACTCTACAGCTCCTGTACTGAATCAAAGCTTGTTGTTTAACTTTTAAATTCAAAGAACGCTTTCAAACTTGCTGTATCACGTACACTAATTCGAGATCTCTCGCTTCAGAGGAACATTCAAATTGTATTATAAAATGTCTAAATTTCTCTTTTTCGAATTATATTGTTGTTTTTTCCGCTACTCAATGTTATAACTGACAAAGTCATCCATCAAAAATTTGATGCAGATATCATTCAACTTATTATCGCTTCTCTAAAACCATCATTATCGTTCCTCCTGTCATGGCCACTTAAAATCGTAGCACGTCATTGTAGTAATGATCGTCTATCGAGGTCATCGTCGTATCGTAAGCATGAAAGCCATTTTGATTTCACAGACACTATGCAGTAATCAGAAACATCAATTATTTCCCTTAACGCCTTTACGCACTACCGGTTGGCCGGCGATGATAACGGGTTGCTTGCTCACCCAGAAAGCGTTCCGATCTGTAGGATACAAAGGGCAGTTTTTGGAATGTTTCCATTTTCTATAAAACCTTTTTCTTATGTCTCCATATTATTACATACCTATACAAACATCGACGTAAAGTATCTCTATGATTATACGAAAAGCACTTTGCTCGTTAAAGTCAAATAACAATTGTCTTTACTTTAAGTGACAACTAAATTTTAAAAAGGTTCTTGTCTCGTCTTGTTACTTTAATTTAAATAAGAGAGAGTGCCAATTACGTTTTCTATTATGTTGAAATTGATATTGTTAAAAATAACTCACACGATGACTAGTATTGTAATAAAAAGACTGTAGAGAGTAATAAAACAAATGAAACAATTGCCTACTATTCGAAATGAACAAGCATAGCTTATAAAATAAGGGGAATGCTACAACCAGCTCTGTCTTGTGTGAAGTAACTTTTCAAGAACTAATTGCGCCCCGTGTTATGAGGCATCATGAAAAGCAATAAGTACTTTGTAAATGGTGATGAGTAGTTGACATTGAAAGTGAAACGTTTTGTTTTATGAACTGGCAAATTTGTATTTTTTTTTTTAGTTTAGCCGATTCTAAATAGAGTAACAAATAATGTAAATAATATACAATTTTATTTTACGCTACAACCTGCTTAGAATTATGTGAAAGTTTCATGTAAACCTTAAACTTGTAAATAGAATGTAACAGAGAATTAAATCAGTTAAATCAGGTCTAACTTATGATCTGTTTGTTTTATGACTTCTCGTTTGCCACCCGCTAGGAAGTGACACGAGTTGCATTGAAATAAAACGGATTCACGCCTTTCTGTTTAGCGAAAACACACATCGTTTATAGTATTTGTCGATAAATACCTGCGGGTAGATTGAAAGCAAAGATATTTCTTGGATAAAAGTCTCCAGAAAGTTAAGTGAACTAACAGCCTGAACTGTATTATTCCACTGCTGGGCATAGGCCTATTTTCCTATTATGGAGATGATTAAGCAGCTTAACATCGCAGTTGAGTAGTGTGGTGGATTAAGCAGCTTAATCCACCACACTACCCCACTGCGAGTTGATGGATACACACGTGTCACAATTTCTTCCGGCACATGCAGGTTTCCTCACGATGTTTTCCTTCACCGCCGAGCTCAAAATAAATTATACACTTTAGTACTTGAAAATTTAGCGGTGCTTGCCAGACTTTGAACCTGTGTCTTTCGGCTTAGATCAACATGTTACCTCTAGACCATCTCGACTCTTTAGTCTCCAGAAAAATATGTACATATATATAGATCTTATATCTAAACGTATACCTAATTTTATTTTGTTTCTTTATAATACTTAAATGTCTCTAATAGACAATTACATATTCTGATTCATCAGTCGTATGAAAAAATACGTAAAAATTAATAAAGTAACTGATAACTAGTATATGACCCGCTGTGGAACTTTTAAAAGTTTTTAAAGGCTTTACCGGGACCAACATTAAAAATTGCGTGCACGTAATAAAGCCGTGTACCATCTGTTTTAAATTATTTTGAAAATAACTAGCCTTACCCTAGTAGATATTTATAATTTTCAACGTGTACCTACGTAAATTATATACAACGTTGAAACTCAATGCATTTTACATTTCGCTTTCTTTATAACTTAATCGCATTCATAATTTGGGGGTTGGATATAGCAATTAAATTTAATAATAAACATTAAAGTGGTTTTTTTAATATTTCCACGACTAGCACAATTGAAATAAAATCATTTAAGTCGAATAAAATGAATTTATAGTAGGTTTATAAATGAATATGTGAACACACACATAATAAACCTTCTTTCAATTCTCAGCTTCTCGTTATTTTAATGCTCTATAAGGTAAAAATGGATGGACTCTTAAGGTCAATCCATTCTCTTTGATTTCTTCACGTGGTCAAACGCTTTTATCAAACACATTTGTTATTAAGATTGACGCCAACAAAAAAAGACGCGGAAGGAATAAAAATGGGAAATCGATTTCTTCGCACATTTTTATCGTTTGCAATTTTAATCGATGCAATTTCTTAACTATTATTGACATCACTAATAGAACTGATTGCACACTAAACGCATTATTACCCACGGGAGATTGTGGGAACGCAGAGGTACCTAAGGCTCAGTGAACCCTTCTACCCTTTTTATTAACATCTAGCAGAACAAAAATCTAATCGAGAATAATGATCTCTATGCCTAATGATGTAAGAACGAAAGTTCCGTAACCAAATAATGACTAAGTTTTAATACATCTGAGCTTTGTAAAACCGCTTTTTGTTTCAATTTTGCCGTGACATTCATTTTGCTTCAGTCCGCTAATAACATAATACGCAAGTTCGTTTGCATTGCGGTGTACGCCGGTATTAATGCATATTTCTAGATAATTTGTATGGAATTATGAATATGAAATATGGAAATAATTATTGGATAGGTAGGATATGTACAAGGTACATATACAATATTGTCATGTGATTTTTTAGTTTCTCCTCGCTCTGATTTCATATTCGATTTAAAGTTTGATTATTCGATCTATTATCATATAACAGTGTAACGTATAACCCCTTTCATAAAAACTATTAAAAATAATAATTATTTATTTACACACAATTCTTCTTATTTGAAGAATCCCTATCAGTATGCTTGAACCGTTTCTTTAAATAAATATTTTTTCTCTACATTATCTACAAATCATATGATTGTATTGAAACGTAAAATTTTTAATCTGTGACAACAAGTCAAATAATATTTATTATCGAAAAAAAAACATCTTGCCAGGGGTCAACTATAAACTATGTGTCTAAATCTTAATCTAAATGTGCACTACGTTGCATAAATTCCTGTCACAACCGGTGCCTGGGAAGAGATTGCTGCTAACGATAAACCCACCTTTGCATTTTTAATTATACTGCCCTGTCCTGCAGTAGTTGCTGTATTTGTGTGCAAAAAGTTAAATAGACATGAAAATAAAATTATAATTAAAACACCGTAATAATCTAAATTTGATCTACTCGAGGGCAATTAGTATAATGCAATTCTAGAAATACCACACACGTCTTACTCAGTTAAGGCGTTTACAAATTACGGCGAATAATGTTACTCAACAACATTTTACGTGATACTCTATGTAGGTATATATAATGCACACAGAAATGGACTACATAAATATGATGACTATAAATATATTATTTAAACCTAATTCTTAAAAAAACTTTGTTGTGAATAACAGTTTCTTCTGTATACGAAAATCTAAATATACCTATGTCTCTTAATATATTAGACACTATTATTTATATTTTTACTAACTTATAAATAAACCAACGGCGTATAAACCTCGACTTGTGATCAACAGTACCGATGCATTTTATATCCACCCAAACGTTCAGTTATTTTATGTGTAAAAAATTCCGTACAAAAACATTATCCGTTTCAGAGGTATTAGCTACGGTCGACCATTCTTTGATAATCACTAAATTACCGTTGGTCCATTCGTCCCATCTAATTCGTTTTAGATCATGTCACTTTTACCTTAGAAGTACGTAAAAAACTTATTAGCTGTCAATAGGCTATACAAAATGAAGTACAGAACCTTACATGTTGGTAAAAAGTACCACCTTGAAGGGTTTTTCTATGCTTGTTCTTTTGCGTATTGTATCAAAATTAGATTTATTACAATGCGTATTATGTTTAAGTCGGTGAATCGAATAAATATTTTCCAGTGGTTTCTAATTTGGTTAATATGTGTAATTGTACTGTTGTACTATTTTTGGGTAATATCTAAAAGAATTTCAATACAAATTATGTGTACGATTAATTCGACCAAGAAATGTTAGCATCATGAATCGGCTAGAAACTACTTCGGTATATTCCTGTTAATAACTTTTTTTATTACCATAGTTATTATTTTAGAAAATCAAATAGGTATAACTATATGAAAAGAAGTAAAAAATCACTTATCCTAAATACAATATTATCTGCCAGTGAATATATGATTGACGACCACAGTAAATCAGCAAATTGATATAAATGAAGTTAAAAGTTCTGTGCAAAAACAAGGGACAGTACAAAAAATTAGATTTTCGTACAAATTCAATTTGACCGCAGTCGTTGGGTAATTAAGAAAATCAGCGCATAAAAGTTATAAACATGATAATAAGGCGAGCTCTAAGTGTATCTAAATATAAGCTAGTTGCGTCGATAGCTCGCAAGGCGTCTTTTTATAAGTATTTTGCTAAGACATTCATTTTTTCAACCCAGTAATAACATAATACCCTGGTGCGTCGTACTCTGACGTTTACGTATTTCATTAAAGACTATGAATGCATGAAATTACGTTTTATGGTAATTTTTAGGAACCGGTTAGTTGTTTATTCATAAAATCTGGAGAGGTGTTCTGTTAAACAATGTCTTGTTATACATAACCTATCTCGAACTTATTTTACTAAGATGATCCACAATTAGTATACATATGTTGTACATATGAGGTCAAATGAAATAACGATGTAAAATTTACATTGCGTAAACATTCATAAGATAATATATAATGTAAAATTATTCGACAAAATCAGCAACATTTTCAAACGGTATTCAATTTAACTATCCTTTAAATATCGTGTTCACTCCAACGGAACATGGTAAACAATGATAGCACAATATTTAGTAGCCACTTAAATCTGAGTAGCTATTCAGAGAACGGTCGCTTAAAACACATTTATTTGTAGTTATCGAAAATACGAGTGGCGACCGGCGTAAACTTACGTAAAGAGGCAATAAAACAAGGAGTGCATAATTCAATGATAACAATCAGGTTTCCGTATATCTGCGGGGGTCACACGCGCACCCGCGGAAGTCACGGGTTAACAGCGAGTCATCGAATGTGTGTCAAATCATTGTGGGTCAATGGAACACTGCAGCACGCTGCGCTTTCTTGCAGCGTATTCAGATAAAATTACCTTTATACATGAGAGGACATGAAATTCGCAACATTCCATTATGCTAAAAGCGAAACAACAGAAAGTGTTTTATTTGATTGTTTACAGTAATTTTGAAAATTAAAAATCGATTCTCGTTTTGCTTCTTACGTTTAATCCTTGAGAAGATGCGGTAGTTGGATACAATATTTTAACCCTCGACAGAAAGAATATAGCCTCAATCTCGTGACCACGATCGCCAAAAGTATGCGATTTAAATCCATTATTTTTTTTTTGTGTGTAGGAAATGCGTAACTCTGGCTTTTTATTAAAATAAAATTTAAACATTGAAACTCACATCCACATTTACTTTAACCAATTTTAAATATTTATTCAAGCGTATATTTTATATTTTATCGTTAAATAACAGAATGTTTGTCAATATTAATTTCGTTATCAATGCTAATCGCTGATAAATATGCAACACGGAGCACAGTTAGTTTACCTCAGAGATAAATTAACTTAGCGGTACGCTGTCTATGTTTAACTTTATAGATATATTCTTTGTATATTATTATATCCTTGACTTATAGGTGATACCTACTGGACACCGGAATGAACAATTTTTAATTTACCTTTTGTTGTTGTATCAATTTCTCTATTTTTCTTTTAATTGAGAACTTAAATTTTCCACTTCGTATTCCGCATTGTATGTTATGTGAATTATATACAATTTTTAAATCGTAGTTTATTGGAATACAGATGTTTTTTGCTCACTCAGGTTTTTCGACACTTACAGTGGTAAAAAAAATATCCAAAGCTACCACCGTCAAAAAATTAAAGCATCTTTTATGTTAAATTTTTGCCTTAATAATCATAAAAATAAAATAGAATTTTACACTCTTAATCTTTGAAGGCACAATGAAAATAGGTCTAAAGAGAAACATACCTCGGCCGCAATTTACAAAGTTTAAAACAGTTAATCTCTAGTAATTATGATCGGGAATTGTGCTGTGAGAACAAAGACCGCTCTTGATTCAAGTGTAAAGATTTTCCACATCGGAACCACTCAAATTATAGATCCTAGATAACATAGTATTGTACCTACGTGGTTCTAATTTCTACATAGTTTAAATTTTAAGGTAATTGTCATATTTAATCGTATTTATATTGCTTTTATAAAGTACTAGCTGATGCCCGCGGCGTTGCACGCGTTTACAGCGGTTTCGCGTATTAATATATAGACCTCTTTTGATTATTAGCAAAATCAGTATGTTCGTTGTCTATGCTTATTGTCTATCATCTCTTTTTTTTTACAAGCTTTTATTTACTTTCACCTGTCCCGTTGTCTGTCTGTAATCAAATCTTGCAACTTAAATTTGATCCA
>DVXP01003693.1:0-11034 GCA_018235645.1 Junonia grisea
TGTAAGTTTTCATTACATTTGAAGTGGCGAGTTCAAATATGTCATTTTAGTACTTGTCACTTCAAATGTAATGCCAAACGTCAATACGCCTCTCCTCAATTGAAGCGGGACATTGTACTGGCTCAGTACAAAAAAGAGGCTACGCTTACAAACTCTTTTTCAAGTCATGTCCTACCCAACACTACTCCTAATTTTTTGTTTATTACGTAGGTACTTAAAAATTAAAATTCTATTCTCAATACTAAAACGTCGACTGATGTGTGGATGCTCGCGAAGAGCGTCGCCCTGGAATGCTTTGTGTGTATGTGTGCCAAAAAAACCGACAACAAAAGGGTTGCGGCCGAACGCATGTACCACCGTCAAATACCTACCACAGATGAGCAAATCAGGCCTTCCACACATTAGCGAACGCGTTCTCTAATGGCATTCGTGAACGCGTTCGGTGATGTGTGGAGGAGCTATTAGATATATTTATTTTATTTATTGATTTTGAAACACCATCGGTATAATCACAAATTACATTAAAAGGACAGAAAAATAATGTCTAGTTGTGTGATACACCACTACAGGCATTTACAACTTTCATAATAACTAAAATTTTTATGACAAACACTTACGTTTACGCTCTTACATTAAATAAAAAATCTACGAAATAAAATTTAACTTAAAAACAAGAGACAAAATAACAAACATCAATTAAACAACAAAAAACCATGAAGTGTGAATATAAAAAAGGGATGCAACAATAATATAATCTACTAATACTGCTATTAATTTAATTAATGCAACTAATTTATTTAACTAGAGCAGTCTTTAAGGATGTCTTAAAACTAGTATAGCAAATATCAATGCCATGAGTGTTAATATTGTTGTAACTTCTCATAAAGCGTATCAGCGGTGAAAACTTTCCTACATTAGTCCTATACCTTGGGATAGTGAACACGTCTTTAATAGGATATCGAGGAACATTTCTGGGAACATGGAAATTGATTTGGGAGAGTAACTTTGGTGAATCTATTAAACCGTTGATTAGCTTATGCAAAAACATTAAATCATTCATAGACCGCCGTTTCTCTAAAGTGTCAAGTTTAAAATGTTTTAACCGTGTTACATAGTCTGCTCGGTATGGGCATCGTTTGTCTTTATACGCTAAGAATTTGGTAAAACCCTTTTGGATTTTTTCAAGGCGACTAATATAAATTTTGTAGCTCGGACTCCAGGCTGGTGATGCATATTCGATAACAGTACGAATTAGGGAACGATACAAAGTTAAAATAGCTTGGATATTTTTAAAGTCATGACATGTTCTTTTGATAAAACCAACTAATTTTAAAGATTTTTTGATAATTTTCTCTAAATGACTTGTAAATTGTAATTTTTTGTCTATTACTACACCCAAATCTCTAATCTCATCAACCTCAGTTAGTTCTTGATTGTTAATATTATAATTATATATTATGATGTTTCTATTTTTAGTAAATCTAATAGACTGACATTTATTAACATTTAGTATCATTTTATTATGATTGCACCACAGTTGTATAGAACTTAAGTCATGTTGTAGTAGTTCTGCATCGTTAACTGTTTTAATGGGCCTATATAACTTTAGGTCATCAGCAAAAATTGAACATTCACTATGATGTACGTAATCGACCGATAGGACCGAGATGAGAGCCTTGCGGGACTCCAGAATGAGCTATATACGATTTTGGTTTGAACCCGTTTATAACAACTTGTTGCAGCCTGTTTTTACAAATAAGACTCTAACCAACGCAGTAAATTCCCATGTATTCCATAATGTTCCTGTTTAAGTAATAAGATGACGTGATCAACCCTGTCGAAAGCATTGCTAAAATCTGTATAGATTGAGTCAACCTGGATACCGTTGTCGACATGCTCAGAGATATCAGAAATATAACTGACTAAATTGCTTGTAGTTGACTTTTTTTTACAGAAACCGTGTTGATTAGTTGAAATAATGTTTGTACTGCACTTTGTTATGGCTTTACATATAATACGTTCAAATACCTTCCCAAAACGACTTAGTATGGATATGGTTCTATAATTATCTACTAATTCTTTTTCACCTTTTTTGTATATGGATACAACGTTAGCAATTTTCCAAACCGACGGAAATACTACAGTTCGAAAAGATGTTTCAAAAATTAGTTTCAATGTTAACGTTAGGTTTTTGTAGGTCTTTTTAATGAATATAGATAGAATAATTTAATATAAGCTTGCAGTAAAATATTTGAAGCGGCAGTAAAATTCATTATGAATTATTTTGTCATGGGGGATGACTGCCCCCCTCCCCACATATAAAAATTAAACATTACATTTAACCTTAGTTAACCCCGATTCCACCTGGTACTTGTCTGTCCCACCCCTAGAGTGTTTTTATGAAGCCGGAGGCGCGAAGGGGGAGCAGCCTCCGCCTGCCGTAACTAAGCGCAGGCGCCGTGCGAGCCGGAGCGGCCGAGGCTGGTCGCCAAAGGCGACCAGCAAGACGAGGCTGCGGAGGTGAGCATGACTGCCGGCGCTTTGTTACGCAAAGGCGGAGAGACTTTAACTTAATTTTTATTAACAAAGGATACGTTTAAAACAGGCAGCGAAGTCGTTCTCATTGAGCAGGCAGTTCATGATGTAGTTAATGTCGGAGCGCAGCGGGTGTCCGACGCACGTGTACACCTAGCGTTTGTAGTAAAAATTATATTTTATTTATTTATTTTTTTTTTACCACACAATTGATGTACAATTAATGTATACTACCAAAGTTATAATACATGATGACAGTTTAAATTTTACTTGAAGTAAGATCGACTGTCCATAATCTAGGAATAAACATGTACTTATAATATACGACAATGTAACACCTCAATCGAGGTGATATTATTATTAACAAATTTTTAATTTTTTTACTTTTATACAGTACCTATATAATTATAATCGTTAAAAAATTATGATGAAGTCCAATACATAAATAGATTTATTTCTTAAAGAGTAAATCGATAATTGCCGAGAAACCTGAAAAAAAAGAGAGCAGCTGCCGGTAACGATAAGCAACTCATATTTATATTAGCGCACCTTGTCCTCGGTGACGTCGCGGTAGGCGAGCCACGTGCTCTGCAGCGTGTTGAGCACCTTGCGCATGTCGCCGCCCGACAGCGTCAGCAGCGCCTTGATGCCGTCCTCCGATATCTTCACACTGAAACAGAATATTCTATATTTTAAATGGCTGTATGAAGAAACAAAATTCTCAAGACAAAATTCTCAAGCCCTGAGACTTTTCCTTTCCTATTCCTACTACGAGTTTTAGGACATTAAAAATGACAACTCCTTTTGCAATCGGAAGGCACACGGAAAAAAGAATTGTTTGAAGTGGGAAGTGTACCTTTTTTGTTCGACAAAATAGCTCAAAAACTACGCCTTTGAGGCACCCCAACGAAAGAATCTGTCACAGTCCCCTCCTCATGTAGCTACACCACCGGAATGAAAATTTCAAAAGTTTATATCGAAAAAATATTCTGTTTACAGACAGACAGAACTTGAAACTGTTCAAATAAATAATTTTCTCACTTTTCCTTTTCCACAATTTCCTTCAGCCTGGGCACGATTTGGCTCTGCTGCAGCGGCGCGAAGCGGAAACGCGTACACCGCGACTGCAGCGCCGGGATGATCTTGCCGAGGTAGTTGCATATTATGCAGAAACGAACATTCTCCGTGTACTTCTCTATTACTGGAACACAAGAAAACGCCGAAATTATGCTTCTGAGAAAATTGACTAAAACACATGTGACAGTGGGCTAGCAACGTGACACATCTCCAAAGAGGGCCATTTTTTTATTACTCCCGATGTTTATATTAATAGATATTCTTACGTAAAACAATGTTATTGACTATGTAAAAGTATTTAAAATATACAATTTTTAAATAAGGTTTGGCTTATATTTTTTATTCCTTCTTTCATATGTCTACAAATTGTATTTTGTACAAGTGCATGAAAGAAAACAAGTATAATACTGTTAACGTGTTTATTATTGAATACGACACACTGATGACGAAGCTTTCCTTTGAACTTTTCTCAACATTTTCCTATTCATAATAAGTGAGTTCGCAGGATCTTGTACTGTTAGAGATGTGTTAATCTGATCAGAAACTTGATTTTCTTGATTTTTCTTATAAGTGGAAACTTCTAAAGGAACTTTTATCCCCAAAACTCTTGCGATCAAACTGGTGAAGGCAGTGTTAACCTAAAAATAAATAAAACTTATAGTCGTAATTAAATAATATAATCAATAATCTTATATATTACTTTATTTATTTTTACCATTTCTCCAGTTCTAGCTGATCCCTTAAAGTTTTCTAATAAATATTCCGAAGCAAATTTTTGCACACAAGACAGTCTGACGGCTCTCTGATGCTCCAAATCTGATTTGTTACCAAACAAAGCCATCAAGGGTTTCGTTGGTTCGGTGTCGAAAATATCTTTAACTGTTTTCATCCAATCACTTAGCTTCTCAAAGCTTTGTAGATTTGTTAGATCATATACAAATATTACAATCTGAAATAAATATTTAACTTTATATAATAAAATAAAATTAGCCTCGCAATTATAAGTATACAAAGATCTACTTTTGTGAAATATCCTCTATCTCTATTTTAAAGCAAAAATTATATTCCTCACTCTTGTGATATAAGAAGAATAGAATTAATTTGATGTTTAAAACAAACAATCTGTAATTTCTATTTACGTAAATATTTAATTCAAAATTTCTTCAAGTAATAATATATTCATTAAGTATAAACTGTTAGCATTAGTAAAATAGTACAGTGCACATCGTACATCGGAGTCGTACAGGTAGTTGGGCAGCATGGCGCTGTCCCGTGCGGCGCCCGCCACGTCGCACAGCCGCAGCGCCGCGCCCGCCCACTGCGCCGCGCTCACCTCCGCGCCCCCCGCACCGCCCGCACCGCCCGCACCCCCAGCGCCCCCCGCGCCGCCACGGAACCGCCCGCATAGGCTGGTCTAAAATACAATACATTGTGACAACAGTTGATTTAACCAGCCAATGATTGATGATGCACGATTAAACCAGCTTTTAATGCCACCCCCTCCCCGCGTTTTCGGAGGGTGCCTCCGAAGACGCAGCTCTGCAACAACTCCCACATGATAACAGTTGACTTAGCACTGCAGCATCACCCATGAAACCAAATACACATAGCAATAGGAATATCATTTGACTTAATACTGCATTTAATAGTTGTTGTTGTTGTTTCTCAACAATAACAATTAAGTGGGTGGTCGAGTAGAGATACTCGACCACCAACAGCCCGCGCTGCCGTGGCACCGCCCGCACAGGCTGCTAAAACTAATCCCACATGTTGACAACAATCTACTTCATACTGAACTTCTGCTTCTCAGCTGGACCTAAATCCCTCCGCACTGCCTGCACCAACCTTCGGCATTGCTGTGGAATCGCAGTTGACTTTATACCTCAACAAATAAGACTATTAAATCTAAACACAATAGATTCACCTTCAGTTGCCATTTCATAAAGAAATAGTGTCTAAATGAAATTAAATATCAAATTAGCTATATAATTCATGAGACAAACACATTTTAAAGTTTATTCTTAGTTCTAAAGAATAAACTTCAGTGCTTAAACTTATGTGCTAGTTATAAAAAATGAAAAACATATTGAATGTTAATTATAACCAGACTAACCTTTCCAGTTGCAGGTTCTCCAACAAGAGTAATTTTAACACATTTTTTTAAATTTTCTTCTTCTTCAGTGTCAGACATATTTTATGAAACACTTAAACAATAACATTTAATAACTATGATCATATTTATATTTATAAAGTATATATTAATTTTATTGATTACTGCCAAATATGCCCCTAAAGACATATTTACCATCCACAAGTCTTTATTTTGACTTCAGGTTACCATAGCAGCAAGTATAAAAATAAAAATAGCAACATTATTTTTTTATTATAGTAACTCTTTCTCCATCACCTAAATAGTTTATAAATTATATAGGATATCGAAATACGAAATTTACTAAGAGGTTAGAAACTTACACCTTAAAAACTTAACATACCGCCTTCTGACACTGTCTAATGTTTAAGAAAACAATCAATTAACTTTTAACAACAAAGCATTAAATCTTCATTGTCATTGTCAATGTTAAATACTGTAAGCATTGATACTTACTTCGACGTAAGGCGTTTTGAGCATCATTTGTCATGGCATCTGCTTCATCTAGAATGATTAGTTTTGGCCCGGCTTTAAATATAGTCCTCGTTGAAGCGAAACTCAGGATCTGTCCTCGAACTATTCCTATACCTCTATCATCGGAAGCATTTAATTCTAAAACCTGGAACAGATTATCTTGGTATTAACAATACTTGAAAAAAAGTACACATTGGCATTATTTTATATCTACTAACCATAGAATTAAACTGTTGTGGAGTATACATCTGCCTGGCACACGCTAAGATAGTGGATGTTTTTCCAGTTCCCGGTGGACCGTAAAACAGCAAATGTGGAAGTTGGTTTTCTTTCATAAATTGATTAACTGAAATTATTTATTTTTATTTACTTTATAAAATATTACTTATGGTTTATATATAATTAAAAAAATAAGACAAAATGTGAACAAACTAAGATATTTGTTTATGTTTATTTGTTTATAATACATACTCGTTTTAACAATATCATCGTGAGAAACGAGATCTTCTAATTTTGAAGGCCGGTATTTTTCCACCCTGTTGAAACATTTTTATAATTAATAATTGCTTGTAAAACTGAAATTTATGTTGAATATTATTACACAGTTCGCACTTACCAAGGCAAATTATTCTTACCACCATCAACAGTCATGATGTTATAATATAAATATTTAATACGATATCAATATTGCATGTATATTAAACTAAGTATTTCAATAAGATTTTTGTTTTTATATAAAAAACTTAAAGCCGCCAAAAAATGAACGTTATTGACAGTATGACAGTGACAGTTAAAAACTTTTCATTTTGACAAATATTTAACCATATGGCTCCTCCACACATCAGCAAACTAGTTCGCGAACTAGGTCGCACACGTTGGCGAATGCATTCGCTAATATACCGCCTCAAAATATCAATACTGCATAACTTAAATTACTTACGGCCCATTCACGAACTCGGTCTAAGCGACGGGCGACGCGACGAGCGACGCGGCGGCGGTGAGCGGTGCGTTTTGCACGCCACGAACCCAGAGCGGCGGCTAGTGGCGGCGGCGACGGTGGACGTATTTAAATTTCAAATCTTATTTAAAATCAAATGCCCGATATTTATTATTAATATCAGAAATTTATCATATAGATCAGAAATATATTATATCAACTTTGATATAACTAGGTATACTAATTTTCTATGAAAAAAAAATGGTCATAAAAAAAGTTATTTTATTTTTTTATTTACATATTTAGGTTGGTACCTACCTACATAAAATGTATAACAGGAATTTATTGGTAGTCTGAAAGAAATCGCTTCCATAGCGATAAAACCGCCTTAATACGTCTTTCTTTTACATGTACCTACTTTGTACTATTATCTGGTGTATAATAAAGAGTATTTGATTGATTGAATTTACTGCTACTATAAAGTTATAACACATATTTAATTACCAATATATCGCATAATTTAAAATAAAGCCATATTATTTGTAAGAAAACATTGTTCCTAACATAATATTTCGAAAGCAAGCTTTTGTCCCTCGAATTCAATGGGCCGCAAGTTAAAATCATAATAAAGGAATAGTTCCCGGATGTAGCGACTGATGTGACTAGATGTGGCATATTTAGTTAATTATTATTAGGTTAATTTATATAACAATATAATTGTTTTATAACACGTTATTTATAAGATTGACATAAGAAGAACTTTTGTGAAATAAGTACTTTTAAAAAATGATGGTAGTTGTCTGAAAAATAATAGTATGTGTAGATATTCCTATATCCTTCCTATATATTTAAGTAACACAGATTCATCTGTACATTGTACTTTAAAAGAGTAAGACCCTCCTATCTATCTATGTATAAGAATAGATAATGTCTTTGGTCGGACTAGTCTGACCATTAGATGTTTTTCAAGTCCCACAGACCCCTGTGTATATTTTTATATTATAGATAGATAGATAGATAGATAGATAGATAGATAGATAAAGTCTTTATTTGGATCACACCACATGAGTAAAAATAAGAAGAAAAAAAAATTACAAAAGCAATACAGAAATCTTAACAATTAATAAAAAAATATACATGATGGCAATATACAGTTAAATATGACATAATAGTAGAAAGAAAAATAAATAAAAATAAAAAAAACAAAACAACTAGCTTACAAAAATATTCTACATCTAATTTTATTTAACCTATGTCAAAAATAATTAGATGTAAAATGCGAATAGCATTATTTAAACATACATATGTATCATTATATTAAAAGAAAATTTCCATACATTTAAGACTCCAATGTCATGCCATATCCAAACAAACTGTATCCACGAGCCGACACAAACGAGACGCGTCCGAGACATTATCAAGAGCGTTCAGCTTCGGAAAATTGTTTCCAAGGATCTCCAATCTGAGACAATGGCTGTTACGACCACCGACCACTGTTTTGCTATGCGAATTGAAGCGTTACTTTATTATAACTTTGAAAGTATTGTACCAACAGTACTCAGAGATTTCACTGTTAAGAAAGCTTTTATTTTCGGGACGATAAGCAGCTTGTGTCTTGCTACAAGATCTAGTTTATTATGCTAAATCAAAAGTAGAGGCGATTTTTGTGTGATATCTTAATAGAACAAATAAACAAACAGACAAAGAGGCAGAAAATAAAATTAACTTAAAAAGAACAGACAAAGAGTAATTATTTTTTATTACTGTTTGTCTATTCTTCTCTCTATATTCTCTCTGTATTCGTTTTATTGAAACGTTTTTTCTGCCAACTGGATTAATTATTGATTAGGTACTACAAGCGGGTATGTGTGACTTATTTCACTGCAATAAAAAATCGCATTACTGAAAGTAAATCAAAAACTCGTAATAAAATTGTTATTGACACCACTTGTTGCACCAAAATATAAACTTAATTTTTGTACTACTAATTAAATCATACTATAGCTCTGAATCGCAATACATATTCAGTGGATAGTGGTCTCATGATTCAGTTTCTTATGGAGAGGTAAATTGAAATTTAAGCAGGGAAAAAGTCTTGCCATCAAAACAATGCCGTATTGTTTGAATTTTAATATAACGAATTGGTGAATAATAAGTGAATATTCTATTGAAGAGTATAGAATATTGTACAAATAGTTATAAAATATGATTTACTGTTTGTGTGTGGGTTAACCACAAAAGGAAAAATCTGTTTTGTACTTATTTTTTACTTTTATAGGGGAAATATGGTGTTACGTACAATAGGAAATGCCTTACCTTTTTATACGCCATCCACAGCGCTGGTTCGTTGGTAACACAAGTGACATAGGCTGTGATGTCCAAAGACTTATTATTTCAGATTCACAGAGCTCCCACACGGAGCGTGCTTAATATCGACCGTTCACTCAGATCGACGGAAAGAAGATGGCGTTGTACGGCGCTGGTGTCGCACGCGGCCAATGGGAACACGTTCGGTTTTAGCGTTCCGTAGAGGAAGGTCTCAGGCATATTCCCAAATTATTTTTTATTATAATTGTGAAATAATATAAAATTAACCTGTTCCACTATGGAACATATGGATACACTTCCGAAAAGCCCATACCTTCAATTTATCTGAATGTTGATATGGACATGTATTTCGATACGCTAATAACGAATATGATAACCTAAATACTAAATTTTCAAGATAAAATCTAAAAAAAAAAGAAAATGGATGGATGGGATATTATAAAAACTATTGATCATAGATAAAAAAGGTTTGCGGTATACGTTTTTGGAAGGTCACCCAAAAATATTGCATATTAATATTATTTTTATAACTAAAACAAAACACATAACTGATGCCCTAAATGTAACTACTATGAGAGATTAATGTATTACGTTTTACAGCTTACAGGTTACCTGAATAACTATTACTAGCCTACAAAGTACAGACGAAAAATAATATTTTTCTATAACTTTAACTACTAAGATCACTTGAAGATATTAAAAGTTGTTTAATATATTTTAATCATTTTTTTTTCAAGATAAAATTATTTTAATCTTGCCCGGAAGTTAAAAATATATTGTACAATATTTTAAATGAAATTCCATTGCCTCAAACGATTCTTATGGGACGGTTTTTGCTTCTTTTACTAACTTTAGATGAAGTTTTATTGTGTGATACATAAATAAAATAGGGATCAGTAAAGGAAAATAGAATTATTGCCATAATTTATACATTTTCTAATGCACTAATGTACTAAATATTAAAACGATCGCATTGTAGCCTAAAGTAAATTATTAGTTACTTCAATCGGTATTACCTAGATCACTATACTCGTAAAGTCTTCATTCATAATGAAAATGTTTTTTATACCTTATAGTATTTATGACCTATTGCTGGGAAGCTATAAATTGCTGACATAAAATTCTATAAAACCTTAACCAATTACCTATTTATCTCTTTAAGCAAACAATACCAATTAATTCCAAGATATTTTCCTGAATCTATGACTTTCATGTACAAAACTAAAAGAACGAGTTCAGAGGAACTCAACATAAAAAAAAAATTGGAGATAAAAAAACAACATAATTATAAATGAAATCAAAATTTTATTTATAAATGTAAATAAACATTTTGGAAAGTAATTTTAAATATCCTTAAACTGATTTTGAACACAATACATCATAATACTTATTTACGCTATATACTTTAATAATAGGTACATCACTAATCAAATTTATATAAATTACCAAGACCTAGAGAAGGTGAGTCCGAACTTGGGCTCCCAGGAGCTCTTCGGTATGAAGGGCGAGAAGGAGCGCGCGGCGCCCGCGCTGA
>DVXP01003694.1:0-11034 GCA_018235645.1 Junonia grisea
AAAATTGTCACGGCTATCTAGGCTTTTATAGTTATTGAGATATAGTCGATCAAAGTAAAAATATAATTTCGCCCAAACTTCATTGAAAATTGTTAAGATAAACATGTTATTTGTTAAAATATAAGTAGACTTTAAAGATTGAATTATTGAATGATGAATGAAAATATTATGAGGGAAACTACGGAACCCTTCATGCGCGTGGCTCGACACGCACTTGCCTAATTATTTAAAATAAAAAACAAGAAAGAAATATGTAAATGAAAATATCTATTTACATTCTTTGATAAAAACCAAGTTAATCAAGAGTAACAAGAGCGATTCTACCACGAATCAATCATAAAAGCCTCAGAAAACACCTAACATGCGCTTGATAAATGAATTTTCTTGTTTCATTTTCTTCACGCGCAATTTATTTATTGTGTTAACTCTGTATGCTATCCGACCATTTAGACTTGAACTACGACCGTTGAAGACTAGGAAATATTTTTGAGTAAGTGTGGTGTCATGTTATATTGGTAATCTTAAACACGTAAGTATTTTCGCGGGCCCTCCGGCTAATGTAATAGATGAGGTGTTCTCATTAATTACAAAGAATGTCGAGCCCAGCGAGTTGCCGGCAACTCGAACAAATTAATAAGATTATTAACTCCTTCCGACAAGTCATCCTTCTTCATATGTTTGAGTATAATGTGGGAGTATTTTGTAAACTGTTAGTATTTAATAGACGAATTGAGATATTTTTACTTGGGTGACTAAAATACTACTTATTTATACATTTTAAGCTGACCTAATTTTGTTAAGGTATGATTTCTTAAAAACTATCTGATTTGCCTATATTGCACATGTACTTATACAGGGTTGAAGGTTTACTTTAAAAATATATTAATGTATTTTAATCAAAGCTTTTTTTGCTATTGAAAAATCTGTCAAAGTAACCCTTCAAATTACCGTCAGTATCAAAGAAAGATATCTTTTTGTCGAGCAATAGAAACTGTCGCGGCCACGACACATGTGATTGATCGTTAATGAAGTGGTGGGGCGATAGTTATTAATGACAGCCGACTCCGCCCGCGGTTTCTTTATTTACCCACTAACACCTATTAACCGGCCGCGTCTGATACACTGACGCACAATATATCATCCCAGAAAGATCAATCAATTTACCAAATTATATTGTGACGGGAAATTTATCACCCTTTCATTATATCGTTCTTATATTAATAACACATTTCCTTAAAAGAAAAACAAGATCTTTACATTTACGTTTTCATTTTGATTACACTTAATTGTTTACTTTATTTTACATCTTACTTATTTTACTCCAAACATTGAAACGCTACGATTCTAAGGCAGCCCCATTCAACGGAAGGGTTTTGTTTTATTTCAATTAATTCGTAATCACAAAGAGTTTTCAGACCGCAGCAGTCACTCTATCGTCGACAATTTAAACAGATGTCGTGTTAAGGAGGTCCTCTCAGAATATTCGTTTGGAATTTAAATTGCAAATTCGTGCGGCGGCAGGTGCAGCCTCACGATTGAATGTCCGGTATCTCTCTCTTACCAAAACAAAATTCACGTTCCCTCTCCCTCGCACTTAACGTTCAAAATCAACGTATAATGAACGTCAACAAATAAAACTCGAGCGTTACTAATTACTCGGCCCTCTCAAACGAAGAGAGGTAATCTTTGCACTTTATTTCAAAGAGGAAATCTTGAAGCTAATGGCGTTAACTTAAAAGAGGCCAATGACTGTGATTTTTCTCGCCATGAACTTTTCAACTCGTGATTTATTGAGTATAGAAAGGACGCTCTCGTGGTTAACTGTATCTTTAGTTATTTCTAGGACGTTGGAATGAGTATATACGTAAAACGTCAGTCACATGCTAGTGGTTCTAAACTAAACAGAGGGTGTGATTCATTATGAATGGGGCAAGCGGTCGCAGGTAGTTCGCTCTAAATTAAAGTTTGACTCGTTCGTGGAACTGTGACTGCTTAGACAGGCTGGTCACGGCCTGCCTGGCCTTAATGAATGAAGAAATTCCGATCAGCCCCAAACACACACTCGGTCCAAGCCCCTCGCGTTTACTGTGAAGCATTCTTGAATGACTCAATGCATTATTTATTGTTTACTTAACACTGATAAAATCTTACTTATCAAAGTACTCTATCAAACTCTTCAATTGAGCCTATTTTCAAGGCGGTAAATATAATTTTATTTTTCAAACTTTATTTTATTAAATAAGTAATGCAAATGTTTAATTGCATCTAGAAATAGGCCGGCGCTGAAAAGAAATTGGATTTCTCGTTAATCTTTGTCGTATCCTCATAGCCTTCTTTCGTAGGCGAGTAATTAGCTTCCCAATTTTAAAGAGCCGCTCCACTCGGCGCCACCCATCAATCCGCTCCCCTGCCCGCTGCGAATCGATAATAATTAATTATTTTTGACATAATCACAGCTAAAATCCATTCTGTTTTTGCTAATTCACGTCCCTATAATAAAACGGGACGACGCTTTTAAGGCCGTCCGGATGAAATTGATAAAAAATAAATAAGATTCGGTATAACTTTCCGCTAAGTCAAACAAAATTCGGTTAGCTTACGCTGCTAGATGCTGCGTGATTAATTAGCTTTTGAAATTTAATAGATTTTCATGAATCGATTGATTTATGACGTATCATTTTATCGTATAATTCTGATCTCATAACACAATACTAAGATACACTGAAACCCACATACATTGGAAGTGACGAGGGATCTTTGTGCGGTGCACAATCGGCGGGACACTGTGTCAATATTGGACACATCGAATAATAGACCAAGATTCAGATGAGGGCGACTGTCGGATACAACAAGGCTAATAGATGTTTGAGAACCATCAACTCGATATGCTACGGGTAACTTCAAAGGCTCTCCATATGAAACTATTGTTTGTCGCTCGTTGAGTAATCTACAACGTAGTTGGATGTTTCATTGTAAACGTTCAAGTAATAGCCCGTTGTTGTACGTAAGAAACATGAATGCAACCAGCCGTAATATTGCACTCCTGTTTCCGTTAACAAAAAAAAAGTAGAACACGAAAATTCCAATTAGCGGGGTCGAAATGAAATATTTTGATATACAAGCCGAGGGAGAATAAGAATATCGAGAGTCACGGGCCCAAAATACCGGCAAGTTGTCGGTACTTAAAAAATACATAGTGAAAACATTAGGTTCGCCCTGGGCGGGCCGTGATTAAACCCAGCGAGGCGTGGGTAACGAGCGCCGTGTGTTTGAACGAATACTTTCCAAGTTAGTACGGCCAGCGGTTGAGACGGTGCACCTGGGATTGTTTATAACCGCTGAGACGGTGCTGGAAGCTGCACTGTTTGTTTAGGCGGTCCCCCTGACCCACTTAATATACATGAATAATATTCGATATGAATCGATAACGCTATGGATATGTACGAGTTCATTTATCGTCATCACAAATTATATATTTGTACCATGATTTATCTATTATTTTTATTTATCCTAAATCCTTAAATACTTGTATTTTAATTGCAATTGGGAAATATGCAGCATATACAAAATATTATGATTTTCGCATATTTCGTAATCCTACAAAGTTTCAACTCTTAGGTACAACAAAATTTAGCAATGCTGTAGAGTATTCAAATGCAATATTTATTTATTAAAAATAATAGCTACAATACTACTTCAACCCGTAACTAAAATAACTCTTTAGTACATACAAAACGTAACGTTTAATATGTCTACCCAAAATAAAATATTATTACGTCTTAACGGTACGTCCCACGACTGGCCGGCTACATGCTAATGCAAGAAGTTTTTAATTAAAACCGTCCGCCGTTAAGAGGCTACGTAATGGCTGATCCAGGAGGGAACCGATATTGGTGTACTAAAGCCGAAGTACAAACATATTTAGGTCCGATGCGTTGTGTACGGCTAATCACCGGATACAAAGACGTTATGCACACAATGCCTTATAACCCTTTCTTATTAATATTATTGTGTACACAATTTTCATTATTCCTATACTTAATTATATTTGGATAAATAGACTGATATATGTATTTTATATTTTTAATTTTGACTATATAATTCTAACACGTCCACTGCTAAGTGCGGTGCCATAGGTACCCAGTCAATGGGGATGCTAAGGTTTCTTTTATGTCACGGCCACACGGCACCGTGCAAGCGGTTCCAAGTAATTACGAGTATATATGTAGGTATACATGGCGCCTTGCTTAATAGTGACTGTACTAAAAAACTTGTAGATTTGTAAAAAAATAACCACGCTTCTAATACAAAATTCCTTTCTATTTTTACAGATGCACGAGACTGCGATGACGTCAACACTGACAAGGCAAGTAAATTACGACTTTAAAATCGAGTTAAACTAAAAAAACACCACGTTCAAAAACCACTCGAGTCTCCCCACGAGCGCAATACAAACTTTGCCGTCGACTTTATAGCCTCTGTGACCGCCAAAAGTCGCCGAGGAAAAGTGCAAGCTTGTTTACTCATATATCAGTGGTAACGTCGTTTTCTTTGTGATAAGCTGGCTCCCTAGCTGCCAATAAAGTGATTAAGTCACAAATCGGTTCGGGGACTTTTGCTCCCGAACTGTGATATATGTGTTAGGGATGTATGGTTTCCTTATATTTTTGTTGCGATAAGAAATATTTTTGCTGGTGCTTTTTCGTATACTTAGCAATTACGTAGCGATATGTATTAACTAATCAACAAGTATTTTTTGTCAATTTTTATGTTTTTCTAATTCACATCAACATTAAACTCAGATTAAACACAGAAAATCAGCAGAAGGTTATTAATCCTGATAGCTTATATTTTCTTCACTTGCACTACAGGCCATCCGTTTTAGTATAACTTCAAAAGTAGTTAAAATGCTTTTTTTAATTTTAATATTAATTTTTGTATTATGCCCAACTTCATTTTATATTGTATTTACTTTGATTAGTAATCGTATATAGTAAGAGGAGGTAATTTAAAAAAACTACAATATATACAAAAAAAAATACGTCAAATTATCTTCATCCAAAAATCACCACGGCTTTCTTTCCCCATCGAATGGCTCCATTACAAATAAATTGCCCTTCGACATCGCTCCGCGTGTTATAAATTTCATACGTGCTGAGAAATGACATACGGTATTATTTATTACGAACTTTTTTCTGTTTCGAGGGAAAAGGAAGACATTGTGATGTAATTGCTCTATGTTTTATCGGATTACGATAAATCGGTACACAATTTTCTTTTATATAATGGTAAGATCGATTAAAATGCTCGAATGCGCTGTACTACTTAAAATGATAATAATTTTCAATTTACATAGTACTAAATTCTAACACATTCATACGAGGTAAAAGTAATAAAGGCACTGTATAAAAATTTTTAAAAATTTGAATAAAATTATACAATACTTGTACCTGATTTTATTTTAAAAAATGACACACTTAGAAAGTTGACGATTACTGAAACTGTACGAGCATCTTTAACTTACTTTCAAACACAAATTCGTTTGCTTCATTGAACCTATAAAAAATAACTTACATATTATTTATAATGGACAACCCAAACAAACAAATCCACACTCGATTTCCAGTACATTAACATCTGTCACCGAGTAATTTACCATCCACTAACCCTCAGTCGCCGAGGTGGGCTTTATTATCAAAGCATTAGTAGGAGGCGCCATTAACTCTACAAATGACACTAAAATGAAATCTATTCATTTCCTCAGAGCGGAGTCAATCGAGACTGATATTGTTCAATTTCACGCGATACGAACATTAGCGGATCGCGAGCTGATGGTACGTTTACAAAAGTAACGTTGAATGTTAAATAAACTCGACTGTCATGTAGATTATACGCTAAATAATCGAGTTTGTTATCGTACAAACGGTTGATGTCGTCATAAACCTACTTGGTGATAAATTATTTAGCATTTCTTATTTTATTTTATTTTAATCTGTATTTGTCAATTGTTACTATTTTTGTTTTGTTTATTAAAAGTTAGCTTTGTCACTGCACGTCATGGATGCGAAGGCTGCTACTGAAAATCAGTTTCTGTGTATTTCTCAGGTTATGCTGAGTGGCATACCTATTTGGGACCTAATTTTCATAGGTACACTTCTTTAAAATAAAGTTCTTTATTTATAGTATATTTTGTTTTATTATCTATTGTTCTTATAATGTAAAAGTTAAATGTTATAATAACTATTATCTTTTTTTCTGTATATTTTCTATCGTTTTAATTTTTGGATCATTGTTTTTGTTATTGTAACAAATATGTTATGCCAAATAAAGAATTACTTTAATTTACTTATGTAAACCTTTGTCATATGCGTCAATCGGCCAACTCGCGCGTTCATATTAAACGAATATTAGATTCGTTTAAAAATCCATCCCCCTTACACTACATAGCATAGTTTCGTTACATCAAATTCCACGTAAAATTCTGAAAGAGTCTAACATATAATGAAATGTAACATGTATTTCAACCAATTCGAACAGAAGTTAATCAATAGCATTTTGGTGTAGATGTCGCGATAGGTTCCATAAACGAATATCGGGTTACGAGTTAATTTGTCACGAGAAGGGTTATCAGCGGAATCGACAAGCTACATCTGTTTGACATGTCCTATCAATTACCAATGATAACAGGAACGTTGTCAGTCTAATACTAAAATTTTGTTAATATTTACACAAAGAAATTTTAATCTATTTTTATTTTCAAGAATCAAAATAGTTTAGCACGAATTAAAAAAGGTTTCCAATAAATAATTTATTGCTATATTCAGTATATATCATTACACAGCTAACAACGTTTTTATTTTCCAAGAAAATAGTACATATAATTTACCAGTTTACCTTTTTATAAGTGAAAGAAAAATGCGAGATTAATTGAAATCAAACGACTTCAAAATAGCTTACGAAATGACACGTTTCTGTGTATAATTTCCTCCTTAACGGAATAAACCGCTCGAAATTCAAGTAAAGTATGGCATTATCAAAAATTGGCTTTATTACGAAACTATTTGCCTTCGGTAACTATCTTGATCAAATAAAAAATTAACATGCGGAGGGTGACGCGGCGAAACAAATTATGCGTTCCATAATCCAACGTATACGGAAATAATATGTGAAGATACGGTTTTTTGTGTAATTGAGTTGAAAATCGGAATCATAGATAATAAAAAATTATCCAAATTATAGGAAAATTTTCTTAAATTCGATACTTACTTTTGAAAGCTATAATTACTTTTTAAAAGGCTCTCGATTTGAGATTCTGTAAAAAATCGACAGTAGAATGCAAATCGATGTCTTTTTTTTTGTTTTTCTCCGCTAAAACTTTTACACTTCCAAACAAAAAATGACGATCGTCTGCGACTCGATTCGGCTATTTCAATAAAATTATACAAGACTATGAAAATAAAACTGAGGCGGCTGGATATATTCAACAGCAAAATTAAATTTCAATTCATTTTTTCTGGATTCATAATTTTAAACCTTATTTGCTTGAATTAAGATTGTTAATCATATTAAGATTTGTTTTTGCTGATTAAAGTTATTTTGTAACCGCAGGGCGCATCAGGCGCTACGTGTCATGCTCTACGGATCCAAATTTTTTTTTTCGTTTTTCCCTCAAATTATAAAATCAATTATACGACGACATCACGTTACCGAAAGATGAAGTTTGATTTTTTTATTTAAATTAAGTTTCGATACTAATATTGACTATCCTAATCGTATTTTTTAAAATTGCAAAGATGATTATTCAAATAAATTAATTAATAATTTCTTCTTTGCTTTTTGATGCACTTAAATTTTAAAATAAAATAAAAATGACGTCAATAATATTAAATGGCATGATGGTAAAAAATAATACATACTTAATTAAACCACTTACAGAAAATAACGTACCTTTCTAATTTTGTTAAAATTTCAGTTAAACGTAATAATTACTAAAATGTATTTGTTATTGTTTAAAATGTATCTATTGTTTATCTTTTTGATGTTAATTAACGTAGGTATTGTCTTTATATCAAATTAAAATGTGTCTGCCTTTACAATATGCTGCATGAGCTTCTGGATATTAAAATGTAAACTACATTTGTACCGTGGGAGAGCCATTGCAAGAATGGGCCGGCTCGACCAGAGAGATACCACGGCCTCACAGAAAACCGGCGTAAAATGACGCTTGCGTCGTGTGTCGCCGCATGAGTGAGGGTACCGGAGGCCCAATTCCCCACCCGTTTCCAATCCATTCCCCTCCATACTCCTAAAAGGCCGGCAACGCATTTTGTAGCTCCTTTGGTGTTGCAAATGTCCATGGGCAACATCATTCGCTTTCCATCAGGTGATCTGTTAGCTCGTTTGCCGCCCTATCCCATAAAAAAAACATCATATTTAATGTGGCAAAGTTCGTTATATTTTTTCTTTCTTATCTAATTGTAAGTTAAATAACAGTAGTGTTTCAAATTCTCAGTACTTTCTTTGGCATTTTTGCGACATCTACATTTACTGAAGAGTTTAAACTAGAATTAGATAATAGAATTGACAAATGAAAATTCTTACAAATAAAGTGTATTTATTACAATATAGTCTTATATACTGTATGTGTTACCCAGAATTGAAATATATAACTTTTTAAAAGAAATTTAAAATTTTGTGTGATCAGAAATTTTATGGAATAAATCTGGCCTAATGATTTTAAAGAAATTTATTCATCGCTGAGATTTTATAAAACTCCGCGTTCCGCTCGAGCAGTCAAAAACAATACTTATTCAAATGAAACAAAAAGCAATTAACGGTGGAGATATCCCTCCGTCCTCGGAGGATACAAGAGAGGAGAGATTATTGAAAAAATAATTAATAAATATTTATGGCGGGCCACCTGAGGAACGACACGACTCGGGTTCCGTTTTTATCCAGTCCTCGAGTACGCATCTGCAGCCTTACACGGGAAAGCGGTTTATTACGAATGCAAAATTTTCCATTCATATTCAAAATTTTATATCCCGATGTGGCCGGGAGAGAGCTAATTTATTCCGGGGGAGCCAAGGAGACGTCCCAGCACCTCGCGTCTTGGGGAGGATTAGGAAGGGTTGAACGTTGCGAAATTGACAGGTGCCTGTCAAAAATTACAATTAATAATTGAGGCCACCGCCACCGTGACTATTCTGCATCGTGATAAAAATTTGACAATTTCGTCACGTAGATAATCACGAAACAAGTATCAGTCAGATCGGTCAGGTAGTAAAAGATGTCCCAAAACTTGCAACTAATCATGAAATCTGTAACCAAGTAGCTACAGCAAAGCAGGTAAAACTGCTAGTCAAAATATTAACCTACATATAAGGTAGTTATATAATTAAATTTTAATTAATAATAAAAAAATAATTCAATTATGTCCTTGCTCTGATTAAAAGTTCTTACTGCCAACAAATAAACCGTTCAGATTTATGACGTACCCTGTCCGTCACACGACAGTAAACATGGAGTCGCATCGATTACCCGTTTTACAGCTGGGATAGCGTTTAATGGCGGTAATCCACCACTAACGAAGTTTTATTGCCCGTTACGACTGGCAAAATATTTATCCACTGGATACTGCGCTAAGCCGATGTAAAATATGATACTACACATAATTCTCTTGTTTTCGTATTTAAATTGCTGTCTTTAGTTCGTCATTGCTTGTAAGACAATATTTTGATACTGTTATCATATATTTTGTACTAAGTGTTCGTAAGAATGTGTAAAGTTATTTTGGGAATTATCTATTACATTTGATTGAATTTTTTACGTTGGCTAACATCCTGGCTAGGTCATTTAGTAGAGCATTTTACTTTTGCTTGTCCTTTTGTAATTTGTAAAGAAAAATATGATTGGAATACAGTTAGGCACGCATCGATACCATAAAGTATAATTAGTATTTATTAAAGGCCAATATTCCTCAACAAAGACCTATTTATTTTATTTACGTATTTATAAACATTTTTTTGTTATTATTTTATAATTAAGTAAATTTATGCATGACGGTTCATATTATACGTACATCCATTGGTCAAAACATCAGAAATGTTCGGTAAACTGGGAACGCACACGAATGCCACGGAAACAAATGATGGCTCTCGATCAAAAAGTCAATATGGACGCAATGAATGTCCGATGTGATAAACTGGGGAATCGCTGGTGTGGTTCCCTTCTTTTTGGCACCCGGTGTAGTTCTATGCAACGTTGTACAAACAGAAATATTGCCTATCACGTCGGTAGTAGCATTCATAAACTTTCACTACTAAATATACATATGTCTACAACTTACCTTCCACCAATTATGGCAGTTGTAACTTTAAGCTTTTATTATATTTAATTTTTATTTAATAACGTATGCCTCTAAATGGATAATTGATTAGATATAATTCATTAGAAACTTTCAGAGCTGAATAACAGAGTTTTCAAGAATAAAACAGTTGACAGAAGAAAACTAAATGCTTCCTTTAAAGTCGGTTTTACAGATAAAAATAACTAAAATTAGATAAAAAATCATTATCATCTACATGTAAGGAAAATAAGAAGAAAAAAAAAGATTTTTTTAAATTCTGACAAGGAATTGTTAACAAATATTTTGTCATATTCTGATAGACGATAATTAACGTACAATTTGCCGGCGATTTACAAACTGCCCACAGAACACAACGCCCTCCTCTTATCTCACGTTATGTATGACAGTGATTTTTCACTCCGTGCCTATCCTGCAATTGGTACTAAATATGCTCTACACTTAAACTGGCCATGATTGACATTAATTTCTAATTATATTTTATTAGAAAATCTTCGATACCTATACTTTTCAGGAAAATTGAAAGAAAAAATATAAAAGAAAATGTTTTGAAAAAAAATCTAAAAACTGAGTTTAATGTTTTAATTTTTTATGCTATTTTTAAGCTTGTTAATTTAATAAATCTAAGACAAAAAATATTACGTAGGTAGGTATTTTTTAGGCATTTT